>JAOBRB020169258.1:0-12685 GCA_027575285.2 Zoanthus pulchellus
GGAGCTCTTCCACCCTCGTCACTGAACTTGAAGTGTCCAGGGTAAAGGTAACCAGTCTTGCGGTACCCTCTGATCCAGATGTACACTTCCCCCAACCCATGATTTCCACCATTCTTGAATCGGAAGTCAGTATCAGGATGGATACCGAATTCATCACATAACCTGTGGTAGGATGGTACGTCGTATTTAGCATCCTCCTTCTCAAATACGGAATCGCCGGGGAGAGCAGTCGCACTCTGAATTCCACCAAGTTGGAATAAGATTCTCCTAACGGTAAAGTAAACGTGGAACCAAAGAAAAGATCTAACTTGCGCCGGTAAAGATAACTCACTGTCCGTCTGATTGATATCAACCGCTCCTACAAGTTTCTCTTCAAATAGTAATCTGGAGCTTATCCCACACCCCGTTGTAGCGCACCACAACGCAAAGTTAAGCTGTTGAGGCCAGTAATGCACGTTAGGAGATCTTAACCACCGATGCGCCTCCGCGCCACTATGATGCGTAAGCTTCAGATAATCACTATCGAAGACGTCTCTGAAGCTTATTTTGAAATGATCGGTAGGAGTTACAAATATCGTCTGGTTTGTCAGCTTATCCCCCAAACCGTAAGCTTGGGGTTTCTCACTGAATGGAATTGCAGGTGCAAAGAGTTTCGGTGCCGTGTTTAGTGTGAGAGCCAATGGGAAACCTGACGACATCCCCAACTCCCTCTTCATCTCATCAGAGAAGTAAAGACTAGGCTTGATTTGGAGAGTGTAATCATCAAATACAGCGGTCAAGCCGCCATCACTACCGTGGAACATAACGTTTGGCCTTCCCATGAAGTCCTGTTCCGTGAATTTCGAGAGATTCGCATTTGGAAATCTCAACTTGAATCTCTCAAACAATTTCATCTTATTATCAGTTGATGATAATAAGATTATATCTTTAACTCATCACCATCGATCCTTCCTGGAGGATGCATTTAAGTTCCACCCTTGGGGTCCTCGTTGAAAAGAGAAGATCACCGTGCGGGAGAGATTAGTTCCTTTACTTCCTTTAGGACTTCTGCTCGAACATCCTTTCGAATCTGAGACATATCCATACTTTTTTCAGTTTCCTTTCTGTGTTTTCGTCGTATGGATTGCTTCATGTTTTTGAATTTCTCCTCCTCACCCAAAATCAGAGAGAATTCTTGATCGCTTATCTTGTTATCCTTCATCCCCTTCGATATCAAGTCACTAATAGTGTCCATCTTTGCTTCAGCAAGGGAAACGATCTGCTCATGTTTACTCACTTTATTTGAGAGCCGTTTTGATGTAAAGGCGCACCCCACCGATACCGCCCCACAGAATCCTCCGAGAGCTCCTAAAGGTATACCAATCACCGCACCGAAACCAGTAAGTGATGTTCCTAACCCACTGCCGGAAAGAATAACGGACAGCACCCCAGAACTGACACTCGTTTTGGTGAATATTCCTCTAGCTCTGTTATACTTCTTCATAACATTTTCATAGTGCTTAAACTCATTTTTAATCTCATTAAACACATCACACGATTTCTGAAGCCTGAAATCTGTAGGGTTTATACCAGAACCACTTTCAGGTAATTGAGGGTAAATATCGTTGTATCCAGCCATTATATGAACTAGAAGGTTAGCTTTAACTGGATTCGGATAGGTTCACCAATCAACCTAAGAGGACTCCCCTCTTCATCGAAAATCGTCACGGTGAAGTATCTGATTGGATTCTTCGACTGTGAGACTTTCAAAAGTGGGTATTTCTGAGATGGAACCACAGCCAAAAAATCTGAAGGTCTAAGAGTGATAGCGTCCTTACTCACAACCTCATTTTCGTATGAGTAATGTTTTTCGACGAGGTTGCAGTACACCTTGATTGTCTTTTTGGGTATGTGTTTTATAGGATAATTCTTACCTGGATCTATTTGTTCAGAAACACCAAGCGAATCAACCAACCCTCTCGTAAGTCGGAGAGGTACAGTATTATTCGAACGTAGATAATTCCCCTGTGCAGTCTTTACAATAACCAGCCTGGAGCTTTCGGTACCTTTCATTAGCTCTTTCTGGAGTGTCGCAAGTGAATAAGACCCCGGTACAATATTTGTCAATGCAGGAGTACCATTTTGTCCATTCTGAACATTTACCTTGTAAACACTCTGCGTTGCATCTAAGGTAATCCACTCACTCGGTGTGTGACACTCTATGAGTTGAATGAACTGTACAGGATTCCTGAACGGTGGTTCCAGATAAATACTCGTTTCGGGAGTCATCATCGTGAACGAATACGTAGCCATGTTTTTGAAGTTATCCCCTCTTGTTTTTAAACTGTTCTACAAAGAATAGTACAACAGCCATGATGAGTAGCCAAGCGTTCTTACCTAAGAAGCTGATGACCTGTCCAGCCGTCCTGAAGATGAAACTTGCAATGGCACCAACCATCCCAGGCAAAATCTCCCCAATCTTCTTTCCTAATCCCTTCAAAGCGTTTCCAACCCCCCTCGCAACTGTACCCAACCCTTTCGCGAGATTGGATACAATAGCTCCAATTACAACTCCTACCGCCGTCACTACCGCAACAACTGTAAATCCATGCTCTTTGAAAATGCTTTTGATTCTTTCTCGTAAGGACATTCGCTCTCGAACCTGATCAATAATTTGGTTTTGTTCTTCAATCATATTAATCGCTTCCTCCTTCTGACGATCATACTCATCGATTACACTTTGAGGAGCATCCTCATCAACTGCTTTCTGACGATCTATTTCTATGATCTCTAATTTTTCCTGAGCTTTAGATTTTGCTTTAAGTGCAGCTTTTGCTTTAGCAGCACGTTCAGCGAGTATTTTCTCATTCCTTTCTATGACTTGTTCACGTGTAAGTTTAGTACCGAGAGCTTCCCTTATTGTCTTATTTGAATCACGCGCAAAAAAAGCATCATTGATCGTACCATCCCGGTAGATTAGTATATACCATTTTCCTGGTTTTTGTTTCTTCGTTCCTTCCAATCTTACCCAGACTTGCTTATCTTCATCTTCCTCAGCAAGGAAACCAGGTTTGAATTTTCTACGGTTCTTAAACTCATCATCTATTCTGTCCCAAGCATTCTTTATTCTAACTTCCATGATTTTTATTTTTGAAATACTACTTTGATCACCCGTAAAGGTGGTTTCGGCTATTCCTCCTTGACTCGTGGACGTGTCGTGTACAACATCTTTGCCCATCTTTTGCAATTCAATGGTTTCGCTTCCAGGAAGATTTTTACTAGGAGTAGAAGAACCTTGTGGCTCGTTCAGTCCACTAACATCTGGAAGAGTCGGCTGTGAGGTTCCTGCACCTTCATCATCCACATTAGGATCAACGTGATTATCCATCAACGAATCTGATTCTGTTGCATCCATTTCGCGATTCGTTATTTGTTACAAATAACGAATCCTTTTAAGATGATAAGCCCTAGAGGAACCTACTCGCAACGTACCCCAACACCAACATCCCTCCTCCGACGTAAGCCATTTCACCCCTCCTTTGATCACTACTCGGTTTGTAGTAATCGGAGAATTTAGGCTCAGCACCAAGGTGGTAATTATCGTGGTGAGTTTGAGCGTATAATTTGAACGCCTCATCCGTATCTTCCAAATCTCGTTCAGCTTTACCTTTTGCAACCCGTTGCTGTGAATACCAGTCGAGAAGTTTCTGTCTCCTCTCGTGGTAAGCTTCGTAATCTCTCTGGTACTTTTCGAGGGCTTCATCGTGCCTTTTCCTCTCAAGGTCGGAGTGCGATCCACTGAGGTACCTCGCGAGATACGACCCTCCAACGAACGTTGTGGCGTTCAACACAGCACCACCTATCATCATTGCGATTGTAGCCATCGATGTTTTGATTATGATTTCATCTCTCTAAGCTGGCTACATCCCCTTCGGTAATATCTTCTCCTTCTCCAGGTAATCTTTGAGAGCTGTAGCCCCCGCAAGAACTGCTACCCATTTCGCGTAGTTCGTCACGCTAGATGATGGGTCACTCAGAAAGGACTCCTTCATTGCCTTTTTTCCAAGGTAACCAACTCCTGCACTCAATCCAATTATGACTGCAGAGTCGGTGACTATTTTCACGAGATTACTTTCTTTAGACATGATGTCTTATTAGTTGATCATAAGGAATCTTTTAAGCTGATTTCACGACATCCCTATCTTTGGAGCTTCCTGAGGAGTACTCTGAGGAGGGATCGGAACTGGTATTTTTGATGAGGGTGCTGGTTCGCGAGAAATTACAGTCGTAACGGGCTGCAAATCGAAATAATCTTCTCTGCTCCTCATGTACCTCATGTACAAATCAACCGCTGCAATTCCAACCCCAATCATGGATATGACAGTTGAGAAAGACATCTCTGGAATCCAACCCTGTGATGATGCCTCCTCATCGTACTTCTCAGGAGATTCTGAAGCTTCCTCCTCCACCGCTTGAAGCTTCATTTCAGCTTCACGCTTCATTTCCCTTTCGTAAGCCTCTTTGTGTTTCCTGTTGTATTCCGCCAGCTTCTTCCCTGCAGCAACCTTTTTAGGATCTTTCTCCCTTGGAGCCTTGGTGGTAGGGGAAGGCTCCTTCGTAATCTGTTCAACATCAGACATTTTGATTACTTGTTTTGTTAAGAAGCAAGTAATACTCTTAAGACGGTTTTTGTTAGTTATAACCTTACCAAAACGATTTAGTCAAGGGGAATCTCTAGAAAATCTTCCTCCTCAATCTCCTCTTCAGCGACTACCTTATTTGATGGAAGCATACGCCTGCTGCTTAATCTTGTTGCATCTAGAGATGGAGTGAAGTTCATCTCTGAAAGACGAAGTTTCAATAATGCACCGTAACTACCCAGCCCGTGCGACCCCCAGTAAATGCCATCCCAAAAAACCACTGGGTGTCCATCACCTCTTGTTGAGATGTACTTGTAAGGGGAGACTAGCTTATCACCGGGACCGTGAATCTTGGTGAAACACTTCAAACTCTTCCCTTTACCTTTGGAAAGAAGCTTAATGTACATTTTCATTGGTTTTGAAGTATCTTTGAACTTCTTTCCAAAGTTGTCGATGGAGTTGGGGTGGTCATACAAAGGTTTCACAGCGTACGACCAATCTTCCTCAGCCTTGGCAGTACCATAAGCGCTGTAAGTTGGGGCTGGGACTTTGCGGTTCCCTTTACCCTTCACACTACAGAAGCGTTTCATTGCTTTACAGGTAACCTCCCACATCTCATCTAGGACAACCTTTGTAGCATGCTCAGCTTCCGAGGGGTTATCTACCATAGAAAGAGATGTTAGAGGGTAAGCGATCTGAAAACCCTCAATGGTGTCAGAGTTTTGATTCTCCTTGCTCGTTCCATAGGGGTAAGTTGCGGAAACACCCCAGAAGTTCTGTGGAGCAAGCTCTATATAGATAGACTGCTTCTCTCCATTTGGCCCCGGTAAGTAAACTTCTGAGGTGGTCCACTCGAAAGTGTTTCCACCCTTGGTGTACGAGTGAGTTACTGGCTCTTCAACCACAACTGCATCCCAGTCAAAGAATTCGTCTTTCAGTTCTACAAAGACTTCAGTAGTGTTTCCATTTTGTGATTTGCTCATTGTATTGCTCATTTTGTTTTCTTGTTCTTGTACATATCAAGATCTGAAACTTTTAAGACAGTTTTCCTATAGGTTCGTTCAAGAGATTCTTAAGGAGCCTGATCAGGAGTGCTAAAGTCATCTTGAGCAGGCTCCTGTGTTGTACTGAGAGTCTCCTCTTTTGCTCCTAGTTTGATGTGCTTAGCGACCTGGAATAGACCGCTAGCAAGTGCTACGAATCTACCACCACGTACAACTAGAAGTCCAGCGAAGTTCGCTAATTCCCTCCTGACCAATTCATCACCCTGCAAATCTTTGCTTAATGCTTCAGAATCATCTATGGGAAGTGCATAAGAGATAACTTTCGACGTTGCTTGAAGAGCTGAATCCACTAAACCACCAGTTACTTGTTTACCCATTGTGACCTGATAACGAGTGAAATACTTCATAACGTCCTTCTGTGAGAGTTTCGCAACATCACCAAGTGTCATCTCTACGCCTAAAAACTCCTTCGTGGTACCGAGAGATGCCAAAATAGCTAACGATTCCCGTTCAGCTTCAATGGTTTCATCTACAATTCTCTGTGTGGGTGATGGTGTGTCTGGCATATCGACACCTTTCGAGTCTTCTTCCAAATATTCGTCCACGTTCGTCATGGCTTCTTTTCAAAAACGCTGCAGTACTCTCTAACTAGATTTTCCAACGGAGGACGAAAAGAGAAATACAAAATATAGTAAGGTGGCCGAGAATGGCTAACGATTCTCGTTTACCTTTGTTGTATCCATCTCCATATCCATGGTCATATCCCTCTTCGTAACCATCTTCATCGTCAAATTCAGATTCAGATCCTTCTTCGTCGGACGTATCCTCGCCCTTCTCCCGTTTCTCCAAATAATCAGTAACGCTTGACATAGCTTCATTCATTCTTCAAATAACCGCAGGAATCTCTAAGTGCATTTGGAAGGGATGGCGTAAAGAGAAACACAACCTAGAGTACTTCTCCCTTTTGAGTAATTCCACAAACTTCTTTCGAGTCTCTGCGTCCAAATCACCTCCGAAATCCTCGAAGAGCATTTTAGTCCCAACTTGCGATGGGTTATGGAATGAAACTACGCAGGCTACATTGTCTCGAAACGGTTTCGCTATGGATGTTAACTGCTGGGTGAGTACCCACACCGATATTCCATGATGTCTTCCTGAGAAAGCTAAGTCGATGAACTTGTTGGAGTGTTTCTTCAGTTCCTTCGATACAGCGCAATCATTCAAAATGAGTAAAGTATTTGTACCTGAGAATAACGTGACACAATCGATCAACAACTCGTTAATCTCATCAGCGTTACTCGAATCTGGCGATAGAACCAAGAATCGTTTATCTCCCTTGGCGAAACCGTGGTAAGTTTTATTCTTCACATAAGTTGGACAGACGAGTACGATGTACTCAAACACTTGGCGAAAAGGGCCTCGTAACTGGTCCGTGAGATACCTCGTCTTACCGCAGTTCGTTGGGCCCGTTATAATGCAATGAAACGGGATTTTATCTCGTAACTCCTGCATAGCTATACTATTCTGAAGCAGAATAGTATTTAACCCAGGATGAGGATCAGTGCTCATTTTACGATGGAGCGTAAGTTTGAATTGACAATCTCCATACAAGCATCAGAAACCACAAAGATGTGGCATGTAATGTTCCCGGATCCACCAATCTTTCGTTTGATTTCCATCTTGATTCCATCTTGTGTGCTGTTCAATGCTAAACCAGATCCGTGAATTCCACCGCCTTCAGAGCTTTCTGGGTAAGTCCTCAAGTCGACCCATAAGGCGAATTTGTTACCTGCATAGAATTCTTTCTCCGTGACACTCTCGTTGCCGAACCTTTTCTTCGCCGATTCCCAGAAGTCCGTCGGAATCATCCCTTTGGAGAACAATCTGTTTGGGACTCCGTGGATGTTGAAGCTGATTGAAGTGATGTCTGGATTCACGAACTTCTCTGAGTCTCTAGTTCCTGCTGTGTAAGCCTCCGTGAATAGGAATAATACCCCCGTCATGGATTTCATAGGTACGTTGATGTGCTCGTTGATGATGCTGTCGGTAGCTTTGTTGATGATGAAGTTTTTGTAATGGTTAACATGTTCGAAATAAAACCTCTTACCAAGCCGGTAGGTTGATAGTGCCTGGCTAGCTAAGTAATCGCTTTTGATGGAACAGTACTCCATCTCAAGGTTGGTGATCGAGTAACTTGGAGTTTTTACCGCGTCAGAGTAAACAACGATTTCACCTACTGGTGCGAGGGTAAGATGAAAGCTTAAATGATGAGGTAACGCATTTGGATAAAAAACTCCATGGTCATGGAGAATGGGGTGATCCAACGGAATGCAGTACTTGGTGCCGTGAATTTTAGAAAGAGCGACTTCCTTGGCATCTGAAGTCACCTTATCACCAGCATTCGTCCTTATCTTTCTCATGTTTTCTGAGGAGATTCCCTGTCGCAGTCTATCATCACGCTCTTCAGATGTTAGGTATAAATCGTGGTACGTTTGAAATAGATCATGTCTTTCAGTATCTTGAAGAGTCTCTCCTCCGAACAGCACTTTATAATTAGCCACTAGATTTCGACCGATGTTATTCACGACAGTATTGTTAGCGTGACCAGCGACAGTCAGGTTGAATACCAGATATACACTTCCCGGTACGATTACCATTCCCTCCGAAAGTTTTGGGATATGGATGATAAGCGTTTCGCCAGGTCGAGGGGATGATGGATTAAAGGTAATTCTATTGAGTGTAGCTTCCGCTTTCAACCCGAAAGGTTCTCGCGATTCCCTATTCGGGTTGATTCATTCCGATATAGCGTGCGCCATAATCCAATTAAGGTTAGATGCCGTTATGTTTAAATCAGTTATGTTATCGAAGATATATTACAGCGTCGGGGGTTACTGGAAGGGTTATTCTGCCATTTCAAAATTAGCGAAGAAAGCTAAGGTTAGTGAAGGTGAGGCTAAGGATTGGCTGGAAAAGCAAGCTCTATGGCAAATATACCTTCCACCGCCTGAGTACATCCCCAGACCTCATTGGACTGTGGATAAACCCAATGAGATTCATCAGGCGGATTTGTTGTTTCTACCTCACGATCGTGTGGGGCGGAAAACATATAAATATTCTCTGGTTGTCGTTGATGTCACCTCGCGATACAAGGATGCTGAAGCGCTAACCTCCAAAGAGAGTAATGAGGTAGCTCGAGCTTTCAGAAAAATATACTCTAGAAAACTCAGTTGGCCGAAGAAACTTATGGTGGATCCAGGTAAAGAATTCTTTGGAGCGGTGACATCCTTGATGAGAAGTAAGGGTGTTGTCATCCAGCGAAGTGAATCTAGGAATCATCGTGCGCAGGCTTTTGCTGAACGCGCCAACAGAACACTGTCGGAACGTTTATTTAGTCATCAGTACGCCCAAGAAATGATCACCCCAGAAGGTGACCGCTCTAGAGTTTGGGTGAAGCGTTTGGGTAATGTTTTGAAGGCATTGAATAGTCAGCCTACTCGCATCACTGGCCAAGAGCCTGTGAAGGCTATTAGCTTGAATGAGGTTGATATCAAGCCCACTAAGTATAAAAGACCTGTAGGTTTGGATGAAGTTAGACTACAACCGTGGGTGAGAGTTAGATATCTCCTCGCTCCCGGTGAAGAGGAGGGAGGTGAACGCCGACGAGCGACGGACCCCGTTTGGTCTTTGGAAGTCTTTGATCTATCACGCAGTGTGGTTTCAGCTGGTCAACCTGTCTTGTATTATCTTTTGGATGGGCCAAAGCGTGGACTAGTGAGGGAGGAACTTCAAGTTGTTCCGCCAGACACCGAGCTACCTCCTGACTCTGTTTTAAAATGATTGGATTTTCTCTGATTGTTACACTTCATACAGCAAAGAACGCAGTTACTCTTTATATGTCCGATGCTGTTATCCAATCTTTCGATCGTCGCCAGATCATCTTGGTGATCAACGTATTGAAGCTTGATTTTACAATCTTCATAGAAACAGTTTGGGTAATCTTCAATCAATCCCTTCAAGAAGCATTTGTCAATAAATCGATCTGCGTCATATCTGTCGTATTTTCTGTCGCTTTGTCTGCAACCAAAGATCCATAGTCTTATTGTCACTTTGGTCGGTTCTGTACAAATCTTGCAATTTCGTTTTTCAGTAGTGTGTTTACACGTTCTCGAACCTTTGCAATCACGACAATATTCCTTTGTTTTTTTATGCATGCATTTATTTCTGGTTCTCACCTTTCTAGCAAATTCACGGCATTTTATACAAGTCTTCAACTCCCGTCCATCCTTCAGAAAATCTTTGGGATATCGATAACTCTTACAGCTTCTACACTTCTTGTCTCGTGATTCATCCATGTTCTACTATACTAGTTATTATTTCTTTATATCAGTTCCGTTATCTTATAATGTCCATGGGCTAGCGTATGAATACCGTCTTCGCAAATGTATCGCTTGTCGTCGTTGTGTGATAGGGCTATCTTATTGACCGTTTCTGTGTAAACGTCATGCTTATGACTTCGTATGACGTTCATATTCCTCATCTGTCGTTTTCGGTTGAATAAGCAACTTTTGTAGTCATCAAAGCTTATGCTTTTCTTGATGACTGCCTTCTTGACGCCCTTACACCTCTTCTCTTCCTTTCCTTCATCAAGTTTGTACGAATATAGCTTAGCGCGAAGACCTACAAATTCTGTAATTTGTTTGCCGGCGGCCTCGTCCTTGAACATACCGATGACTTTCTTATTCACACCAGCCTCGATACCAGAGGGATGATCACTCGGATAGTTTGAAGTATCGAACCTGGATTTCACGTCGGGGCTTATGTCCTTGTAAAAGTCCTCCGTCTCAATCTCGTAGGTTAGGGAGTCGGTGTCTGTGAATAAAAGCTTGGCATTATCACCATACTTCGGTTTGATGTAATCGTAATGAAACTTATACATAAACGTCTTACTCAAATCTAGAATGGACATTCCTAGGTAGACTGGTTTGTTAAATATGAGCTTCGTTCTCTTCATGTGGATGGCTACGAGGTTATCACAAAAGATGGTGCGATGATGATAGTTCGGCTTTGAAATCAACTTCTTCGCATCTTTTTCATTCGTCACCAACCTGACGTTGACTCGATTCCTTATGTTTTCAATGGTTTTTCCAAAGACGGAATTATTCATCAGCTTGAAGAATTCCTTTTCGAAGTCGTTGGATGCGTTAGTCCTCAGTCTCATATTCAAGTCTATGTAAGGCTTCATCCATGCAGACTCTTCGAATGTAATTCCTCGATGAACTTTTGTGAGTTTTAACCCCATTTTAGTGTAGAGCTTGAGGTTCTCGTGGTGGATTACGTACTTCGTCTTATTGTTCAGGTTTGGGATTAGCTTTTCTACCTTGTCAATCTTTACCCTCTCCGGAGCTAGTGGGTAATCGTTATGTAAGTCATGTAGACCTTCGGGGTATTCGAGATCAACCTCTAGAATGCATGGACGGTTTTCCCAGTCTACAATCTCTTCGTTAGTCATCCATCGGAAACCGTGTGTAGGTAGTGGTTCGCTCATAGCAGTTGGATATAGGCTATTCGCGTCGACATATGTGATGTATTTTGTGGTTAGGTTGCAGTTAAACTTTGACATGTACGGGTTGTTGGCCTTACCATAGCGTTTAGTGATCATTGAGACTCCGCCACGAATGCCTTTCTCGACCATAAGAAGCATATCGTAATCGGTTAACAGCTCTAGCTTTACCTTGGTAATCTTCAAGGTTGCGTCCCATGCTAATCCGGGAGCTGTATAATACCAGGCGGGATCTAGGTCATAGTTGCTGCTGCAAACATCACGAAAGTTTTCGAAGACGTCGGCTAACAGGAGTACGTCCGACTCTAGGTAAAGATTGTGGTAGTCCCTCATGGTTTTCATGTTGAAAGTTTCCCACACATTCTTCGCGTGCTCGTAATCCTCCTCTGAAATGTCTGTGCCATTCAGCTTGGAGTAGAAATCTTCCTTAGGTGGAAGTTGTGTTGCGTTTAGTTTATCGAAGCTGTCAAACCAATCGTATGGAAATACACCCTTTCTAAGCAACAGCTCTAATTGTTCACCTTCGTAGTACCTTGCAATATTTTTGAAAGCCTCTTTCGGTAGATTATTAACTAATAGATCTAGACTGTACGCCATGAATTTGTACGAGTCGATGAATCTTAGCTCCCGTTTCACTTGAAAAACCTTACCTTGTTTCATAAAACGTTTTACGACGATCTGTTTATTGAAGCTGATGTATTTCTCCTCGTTGTTTGGAATGCAGTCTACTTTACCTTCGGTCTTACCAAGGTTCTTGATGAATAGATGAGAATCATATCCAGATAAGTTGTGGAATATTATTGGGAAGAACTTCGGGATTCTGTATTTTAGGTTGCATTTGTTGTGGGCTGCGCCTCTATACTTCCCTGTTAGGTGACAGTGATCCAAAACCTTGTCTCTGTGTAGTTTGCGATTACAGATGTGGCACCGACTCGCGATTTTATAAGCCATCTTCTCCCTAGGAGTCATTTGTACCTTCTTGGAGTACTTGAACTTCTTGTAAATGTGCTTAATGTTTTCCTCTAGGCTTTCTACAAACATCTGCGGGATATCCTCCTCTGGGGATTCAGCTGTGTATCGTACTTTCTTGGGTGGAAATATATCGTCGTCGAAGCACTTGATTGTGTAGCAGAAGCCTGATGGCTTGTGTTTCTGGTATTGTTCGGTAAAACTTCTACTTTCATCTGGAGAGCAGGTGTCTATAGTCTCCGTGAAGCATTCAAAGTCGGCGTAGATTACGAAGGGGACTCGCATTTTCCGGTTGTTTTTCTTGAATTTTAAGAAAATGGGGCTTCCATCCTTCCCAATTGGCATTTCGATCTTGATTTCCTCGTTGTTGGAGCAGTATTCCGAATGTTTGTCTAGTGCGGCTTTTGACTGGAAAGAGTTTAGGCATCTGCGACAAAACTCACGTGCGTGTTGGTGGTTGTTGACCTGGGAGGATAACAGCCTGCTCATGTTCTTAATCCAACAGTAGTGATTCGTTTCATCGTTTGATATTA
>JAOBRB020169369.1:0-13944 GCA_027575285.2 Zoanthus pulchellus
AATTTAAGAACATGTTAAGAACATGCTGAGGCTGAGAAAAGGTGAAGAACATTTATTTATGATGAAATAATTCATACGATGTTATAGAAAAATTTGCTTGGGCTCCTTGACTAAAGTTTGCACATAATAATTTTACATCACAGATTTTTCATTTACCAAATTGCAGTACTCAGGTATAGTTCTGGAGACAAACTGGCAAGAAAGTCAGTACAGTTTATCTCACAAATAACACAAATTATGAAAACTTTTCAAAATTCGATACAGTATAAAGTACATGAACAAATCAATGTATACAGAGAAGTACCACATACGGTACATTTATTATTTATATTGTCTAAAATCAGTAAAGATGTTTTAAGAACATGTTTAAGAACATTTGAGGCAGATATACTAAAAATATTTAAGAACGTTCAGTGTCAGTCGAAAAATCCGACATTCTTATTCAAAACAGATAGTGGTGCAAATGCCGTATGTGGTACATTTGTGTTAACATTTTAAATTTATACTTGTAGTTTTTACTGTTTTAATTAACTGTACAAACTCTTTTGGCAGTTTGTCCCGAGAGATATACCGGCTGTCTGAACTGCGATTTGGTAAATATAAAATATGTGATGTAAGATTGTTATTTGCGGACTTAAATAGAGAAGACAACCGATATACAATTTTTTTAATAATATGGTACTGAATTATTTGTAATAAGCTCTCATCATAAATAAATGTTCTTCCTCTTTTCTCAGCGTGTTCTTAACATGTTCTTAAATTTTTGGCGATTTTCAGCCTCATATTCTGATAAAATTGCTCCTTGTGAAAAGAGTTTACCTATAATTAATTGCGAAGATAAACTTGGTATTTAAAAACCGATCCTGATGTGCTAAACAATATTTTCATTACAGTCCTCTATTTCGTTGCCTGTGCGGCAGTAGTGGCTACTATTTTGCTTCTAGCTACCAGAGTGTTTCTTAAATCAATCGTGAAACAAAATATGATTATAATTAAAAAGCCGCAGATTTATTAGTTTTGGAACTTTTAATCACTGTTCGACGCGATATAAATCTTGACCTGATTCTCATGGTTCACGTGGCTAGCTTGCCAGACTAACTTGACCGGCTGGAGAGCGCGAAATCGAGGCCGCTAAGTGAGTTTATTTACTGAATATATATTGTTATGATTGAAAGACGTCGTTCGGACAGATAACTCTCCAAGCACGGGAGACGAAAACATTTTTTTATCAAAGCTTTTGGTTGGAATTGTAAAATCTTAATGCCGCGCTCCTTCTTAGTAAAGCGAAGAAAACTGTATGGCGAAGAGGCCGCGGCAGATGATGGTAAGAAAGCTCTGTTACTCTGTTTAACTACGATTTCTCTGTCAATCTCCTTGCATTAGATACGTAATGTAAGACTATTTTAGAATAAAGACATTACTCTAACTTTCATGCGTCCCCAAGGTTAGTTTAAGATTAAATTTGAAATTTTCAAATAGAATATTGAACGATGCAAGGTTTTAATTAGTAAAACCTCGCGCACTGCGCTTTGAGTTTGAGAGCTATTGTTTAAAAATTTGTCTTCATTTGCCGTTGAGGAAGTTTATGAAAAATATTTAGCCAACATAACAAAAGTCTCGAGATTTCCAAGACAAGCCCGTGTAAAGTTTCAGATACAAAAAAAGATTGGTTGTTGTTCGTTGTTTCTACTATTCTAAATCGACGGAAGATACAGTAATTTATGTCAGCCTTTTGCAGTTGTTAGCAGTTTGTATAATTTCTAGTGAATATACACACCTGGGAAACGAAGAGCAGATGGCCTCCGGTACAAAGAAAAAAGAATTAGCGTTTTTAATCCTAAAAGTTACAGGAAAAAATTCTTTAAAAAAAGAGAACCGCGCAAAGAATTACTGTTCCTTGGTAAAACCCTTTGTGTTTAGAAATTTTCTAATATCTCAAATCATGCGTTTGAAATAGCTGTTTGAAATAGGAAAATATATTGTTTTTAAACTTTACACCATAAATTAAAACGATGCCATAAACAGATGAATGCTTAAAATTCGCAGCTGTTATCATCTCCTGGGCATTCAGATTTCCGCTCCATACAAAACGGGAAAAATGCCAATCGAGCGTAAAACTACCAAAATTGAAGAGGATTTTCTCAATTGGAGAACTCCGAAGAATAACACTAGCCCCGAGCCATTAATGACTCCCTGGAAAGTCAAGTAATTTCGGAGAGAGAACATAAAAGCATAGCGAGTATTTGTTGTGAAATCGCTTGGGAGACAGAATACATAATCAACAGAGGTTCTGAATCATGAATGGTCTAAAAAATAAAATATGACAACAGCCTGGTCAGGTTGATCATTTTTGTTCAATTAACACAAACGCGCACCATCTGGATCTCATGAACAGTGACAATCTTACAATCATTTGCACAAATTAAACATGTGAGCTATAAATAGTTAGTCACACGAAGGTTTATCAATGAAATGTATTCACAATCACAGTTTAGATGAAAAAAGTTTTCATATTCAAATATTCATTTTCATAATCATATTCTTATTTGGTTATGGCAATCAATCAAATTTCTAGATATCCATTCTTATTTGCGGAACTATAACTTATTCTGCCTGTTTTTGTTACCAATTTTCTTTTTTTTCCCCTTTTTTTTCTTTAAATAACTCTGACGAGTCATTTACGAACCTGAACACTCTATTACATTATGGTAACTCCAATGTTGATAAAAGATTTTTTGATACGAATTAAAAATTTGAAAACTTAGAGTTTGACTTGTTTTACATCTGTGTCCCTAGGAAACAACGGCACATCACATGTGTCTATCCGTCGGATGGAAGCCGGTGTCGTGTCATCTTAATATCATTCAAAATGTTCTAATCTTTGTCTGTATACATCTGTGAAAATTACCAGAACTAAAACAAGACTGTTTTGATAAGTCCTTGAAAAGGTCTCACAGACGGCAAACAAACAGTAGTCTTTTTGACTCATTGTATAGCAAAGGGGATTTTACGCTACATGAACAGTTCTCCTTCTTTGCGAAAACTTGATTAGGATCCTTGAAATAGCGCAATTTTATCTCTAACAAACCTCACGTCAACTGTTCGTTTTATCTTGATACACTACTACCACTGAGTTCAGTCGGTAGAAAAAGAAAACAGACCTGTCGCACTTGGTTCAAGCGCGCTCACTCTCAGGAGTAACAAAAACATCTATAAGTCCGGCTTTTTAATTGTCTTAAGCAAAAGTTATTGACTTGATTGGATTTATTCTGGCTGAAGAAAGAGTTCGTTAGACATGTGGATATTGATTGTTATTTTTATTGCGACAAATGTATTTTTTTCGCAGCCGTTATTGTCCTCTAGAGTCACATGGTTCAACTCTTAACCCGTTTGGAACTGTTAATAACAAGAGCTGAATTAATATCATGGCTGCTGATAAGTGTTTGGTTCCGACCATCTGGGTCAAGAAAAAACACAAAAGAAAGATATTTTAGTTTAAACTAAGCAAAATTCGACTTCTTTTAAATTAAATTAACCGTAGAAACGTTTTTTTTCTTGTCGCTGTCTTGCTAAAGATGTTGTTATTGTGTTCAGCTGTGTTTCCAGATGGAACACGCCGCGAAAAATGAGTAAAGATAATAATTGCCTATTATGCGAAGTATTTCAACACTCTTAAATTATCTCGACCTAAACTAAAATGAAAACCAACATTTCGTGCACATGAAACTGGCGTCTAAGACTGATGCGTTTGATTGTATTTTAAATGAATATATATTTCAATATAAAGAATACATATAATTTACATTCGTTTGCACTGACGAAATGAAATTGACATTTCAATGATAAAACTACTCGTCAACAATAAACCATTTTAATAGCTGTATGCTTGAGTTGTTTTTTTTCCCGTCGGCGATTTGCACATCTGTCGTTTTAAAAATTGGCTCATATTCCCTTACAAACATGTGGCAATTGAAACAAAATCAAATTTACTAAAATTTCATAATTCTTCTAGGCTAAACGCTTCTAAGATGCGTTTGTCTTAAAATCATATGCATTTATTCTGTTTTTATTTAAGGCTTTTTTCATTTTTGTTGAAAAACGGAAACATCCGGAAATTCAACTTTACCACTGACCTTTGGCTTTGTACTAGTTGCACGCATGTAAAGCGTGGCCTAGTCTAGAGAGATTACATGTTTTAGTGTGTGATCAGATTTTTTAATAATCAAGTTTGGTACACTTTTTGGTCAGTAGTACAAATTCTTATTTAAAGATATAAGGCAAAGCTGAAAATATAGTTGATATAAATATTTTATTTCGTTGCTGGTTTACAAAAGGCGCTATCGCTAAAATCAATTGTTTTCCAGCAATTTTTTAACAAGTTTTATTTATCAGTTTTCTATGCTGGAGTAAGCTCTATCTGCAAAAGCAACTTTTATGTGGCAAGTTTTATCTATTTGCCAGTTTATGCCCTATCTACACGAGCAATATAATTTGTCTTGGGAAACAGAAGTCTGGAGACTGGGATCTACGAATGACGTCAAAACAATAGCCAATTTTGATGTGTTTTCTCGGCTACACGGACAATTTTCTGCATGCCCTGACAATTTGTATTTGCAACAAGAGAACACACACGCCAATTTTTCTTCAAATATATTGTCATACAGAAGTTGGTTAATTTTGTTCACCTACATTAAAGCGAGCAAATAAGAAATGTTACATAAAACTTTCTCACTTAGACGGGGTTAATAGTATAATACTACATTTGTTCAGTTCAGTTCAGTTTATTTTAAGCAAGAGAACAACGTGGAAGCTTGTACACTGCCTTTGTCGACTTTTTTGGGGCTTTCGACACTGTCAATAGCGAGCTTCTTTTCATCATCCTTGGCAAACTGGGATGTCCATCAAAGTTTATAAGAGTCATCAAGAAGCTCTACACAGATGTACATGCAAGACTTGTTGTTGATGGTGAACTCACTCAATCCTTTGACTTATAACAGCGTGGTAAAACAGGGTTGTAAACTGGCTCCAACACTCTTTGGTATCTACGCAGCTGTCTTACTCCGGGTCGCTTTCAAGAAAAACAAGCATACCTACAGTGTACAGATAAGATTACGTTACAATGGCGATCTCTTTGACCTCCGCAGACTCAAAGCAAAAACCAAAGTCCTTACAGAGTTCATCCGAGAAGCCCAGTATGCAGATGACATTGCAATTTTCAGTGATTCACCAGAAGGACTGCAGTCTCTTTTGACCACCTACAATGATGTTGCTAAGAGGATGGGCCTGTGCATCAACAAAGTCAAAACAGAGACTATAAGTGTATCGGTAACATGGCTGCGTTCTTCCTAGACGGTACCAAGTTAGCGAACGTCACCCGCTTCAAGTACCTTGGCAGCTACGTCACCAGTGACTGCTCTATGAAGGATGAGCTCGCATCTCGTATTCAAGCAACATCATGTGCAATCGGTCGTTTGCGCAAGAGATTGTTAGACTCACATGATCTCACAGTTTTGACTAAAGTTGCTGTGTACAATCAATGCCTTATGCCTCTTCTGATGTATGGTAGCGAAACTTGGACTCTTTACCAACATGAAGTCAGGCAGCTTCGTACCTTACACCTTCGCCTCATTCTCAACATCAGATGGGATGATTACGTCAGCAACGAGAAAGTCTTGCGGCGAGTGGATGTGGAAGACATTGAGGTCAGGCTAGTAAGGAGTGTCTCCGTTGGCTAGGACACATTTGTCGGATGGACAATGACAGGCCGGTTAAAATACTCTTGTATTGCGAGTTGGCCAATGGCACTCGTCCGGTTGGCCGACCCAAGCTCCGCTTCAAGGACACTTGCTAAAGTACGCTGAAGTGTGGCCATGCTCTAGATCAATGGACATCAGCAGTGCATAACAGATCAGAATGGCGGCGACTCACCAGATAAGTGTGGGAGGGTTGAAGGTTACGATAGAAAAAGAGCTCCGCGCAGAATGCGCAGAGCAGAGACTTGAATCTAAAACTGTGGCAATACCCGTGTTCGGGTCCTCAGGCGATTATTATTATTATTATTGCCACACTTATAACAACTATAAATACATAAAATGCATAAATAGGAAATAATAAATAAAAATAGTGGCGAGAAGGACCATAAAAACCACAAGGCTTGAGCGAGATGATCCTCCTCATTACAAGCAGTGATAACTAAAGTTGTCTCAAAATTGGTCAAGTGGACTTAAATTTAAATTAAATATTATGGAGTTAAACTGAAAATATTTTTTATAAAAATTAGCACTGACACACACTTAGGGAAGCCTCACATATCGATTTTGCCTACAAGAAACGTCAATTTTACGTTTCTCTCGAAACCCCCCCCCCACCCCCCCTTAGAAACGCCAAAATTTTTATCGATATTTTTGTAATCTGAAAACATTGTAAAAGTTTTTAAGGTTAACAGAGAATACGTTGTATGACTTTGTTTAAAATGTCTTCGATGAAGTTTCCATCAAAGTCAATATCATTAAATCGGCTTCAATACCGATTTGATTCCGCTCAAACTTCTGCGAGTCTTAAAAAAACAGTACTCGTATAACATATGACCGAATACAAGAACTGAAGCAACAAAATATAGAACATGTTCTGGAGAAAAAAGATTTCGTGACCTTTCAGCAGTGACAGTGAGCTCAACCGCAGAAACGAATGAACTTGCGGCTGATTTCATCGATTACTTATGGCTCACTGTGAAGAATACTTGATTATATGTGAGTTTCAGGCAAGATATCGACGACCACTCGTCTCCCCACAAAGTAGTCTGCATGAAATTTCTTGTCTGATCAGACTACATACTACATAAACAACATACATTTTGTGAAAAACATAACGAACTGACAGATGAATATAAGTAAAAAGTTATTCTATATCCCTTTCCAAAATGTTTCCAAAAAGTCCAGGATTTTTTAACAAAGTATCGAATTTTCCCACGACATGTCACAGAGAAACGTCACTTAGGCCAACCCCCCCACCCCCAAACGTAAAATTGACGTTTCTTCTGGGCAAAATCGATATGTGAGGCTTCCCTTACACAGGGAACAAGTTTTAGTAGTTTAAAAAATATGTTTTTAACTTGCCAGTAAATATGGATATAGGTTCATTGCAGACTGAATATCAGTGCTTAGGGAGTTATAAAATATAAGTCCTTGATATCTTAGAGCAAATTTACGTATATTGGTTCTGCAATTAGGAATGTGAAAGAGCTTAGAACTTCTATTTCTAGTATTGTAATTATGAACTTCAGAATTAAAGGCAAATATAGTGTCAAAGTATTGGGGAAGCATCCTACATTTGAATTGAAACATTAACTTTCCAATGTGAAACAAATAAATACAATCAAATTTCAAAATTTTGAGATCTTTGCATTGAAAATTGGTTCCGTGTGAGCATCAAAATGCCATATTTGAAATTACTCATACAGCTCTTTTCTGGAGCAAAAGTAAACGTCTTAAATTTGTTGGATATGTAAATCCCCAAACACTGACATAATACTGTAAGTAAGGATAAATAAGAGAATAATAGAGCGTCATTAAAGAACACTTGGGAAGGCAAAAACTTGCTTTAAATATAATGCCAACTGCAATTTAGTAACCTTCCTAGTAACATGAGAAATATGAGGAATCCAAGGCAAGTATTCATCAAGAACGACGCCTAAAAAACTGTCTCCTTTACTCTAGAAATATTAAGATTACCTAATGAGATCTTAAAGTCAAGGTTTTGCTTTTTTTGTCTGGGTCTGAAAATCATTTAATTGGATTTTTTTACATTTATAGATAATTTATTTGCTGAGAACCAATCTTACATCAACTTGAGCTGATTGTTTACAATAGTTGACAAAATATTAGGATCTTTATGAGAAAAGAAAATACTTGTATCGTCTGCAAATAAAATTAGGTCTAAAGCGTTCGATACATTGCAAAGATCATTTATATAAATCAAGAAGAGCAGAGGCCCTAGAACTGAACCCTTAGGAACTCCGCACTTAACTAACATTTGAGAAGACGAATGACTATTTAAATCAACATATTGTTTTCTATTTGATTTTGAGAGATAACTATCGAAACATTTTAACAAAGTTCCACGCACGCCATAATGATCAAGTTTAGCTAGCAATATTTGATGATCAACCGTGTTGCACTTTAAGTTTTAAAAAATAGAATAACACAGAAATAACAAAAAGTCGTTTATATGGAAAATTATTTTAAAAAAAACAGAACTGAGTGAGAACTCTTAAAAATCAACGCAAAGAAAATAATTTTCAATTTTAAAAGAAAATGCGAAACGAAGCCTTTTACTGAAATTTGTTAAAAGCTGAAATTAATAAATCGCAAATTAAACTCAGCAAACACCTTGTTTTTGACTTTATCAGCATGTCCTTTGGGAAGCTATTTCAATGTTTTAATAAAGCATTACTGAGGAGAACTCAACCACCATTTGAAACGTTATCTCACGCCGCCGTCCCTGATCGAGAAGAAAAGATTTCTTGTCAAAACAAGTCAGGAAGCTGTATGTTTTCGCTCCAAAATTTTCGAACCAATTGCAACAATTAAAATCCGCTATTCAGTGAATCTGGCAATAGTTTGAATTCTATGTTTAAAAAATCCAACAGAAAAACTGTTAAAAGAGGTCCCAAATTGTTTCACAAAAACCCAAACTCGACAAATGTATCTAAAACTAAAAGGCGAGCAAACTGTTGGACGTGCACCCAAAAGCCCGCCAAATTAAATAACTTGAGTGTATACTCTGATAACGGACAACTTTAAAAAAAATCGAATCACTTATTAGTTTTAAGAATTCATCTGTTCCTATAAGTCGGGAACCTTTGTATTTCGGCCATTTGCAAACAATCAAAAAGAGTATGATGTATTGTTGATAATGAACGATGTGCGTGGTATGTTCTCTGATGTATCATGGTCATGTAATCGATTTTGACCAATTACACTCTTGGATTTTTTCCAATGAACAAAGGTTGCTTATTAAAAACATTTTACTTATTTTCTTGTATACTCTTTATCCCTGTATCTTTTAGTAATCGTTGTATTGTTTTTTGCTTTTCTGTAGATCATTTGGAATGCGTCATTGGCTGCAAGACACACTATGAAAACAATATGTATCACAATCAAACTAGTCGTCTTTCATTGCAAGATTGTAATCTCTTAGCAAATCACAGCCCTGATAATCCAATTAACTTCTGTCAACCTCATACGTTTGGACGTTCGAATTTTAGTAATGGATTCGGTACTGCTTGTGTACCATACGTCAAGGGCTCGTGCTACATTTGGCCAGGTCTGTGTGGGGGTGAGCCTGGCTGTTCTGTTGCACACAGTCCACACTACATTGTCCCCCCTAGCCATATTGTTTTCACTCCAAATGCAAATTTTTGCTCTAATGGAACGACATGTAATAGAAATATTTCAAGGAAGGACAAGCAGAAATTACGTGACGTGGAGACTGCTTCTAGTTCATACTTCTTTGCGCTTGACAATTTGAATATGAAAACTAAAGACAAAAGCGACAGCCTTTATGATTTTAACAACAACTATAATAGTAATAATAACTTCTCAGAACCCTGTACCCCTTCAAAAGTGATCCCTCGAAGGCCGAAAGTAATAGTCCTTAAGAATGATAGAGTTCCTTCGGAAAATGAAGCGGGAGATATCAATCATATTCGTAGCGCAATCTTAAAACATGAAAGGACTACTGATAATACAGGGCAAGAAACGGAAATTTCACCTGTCAGTGACAATATCAAAAACAAAACTGAACCGGTTTCATCATCACGGGAAATTGAAAAGAAACAGTCTATTAGTCCTGTCAGGTCAGTTCAAACTACTGACAAGGATAGTAACGCCCCATTGCCAGATTCAACTTCAGCTGTGGAAGTTGAGACCAGCGACATCTTAAATCCAAATCGTCAGGGCGGAAAGACCTTTGATTGTCCAATGAAGCGGAAAAGATACAACACAAGAAGGGAAACAACACCACAGCAACACATATTTAATAAAGATTTTGTTACTTCCGGCTCGATGGGTGAGTGGCTTAAGGAAGAGACCTCTAATCACCAACGGGGGCGCAACAGAACAAAATTGAACCGGCTTTTAGCAAATGAGCATGAACGCCGACGTGTAGCCCAGCTGAACCTTGGATATCAAAAACTACGAAAGGCTATTCCAGGTTACCAGTGCGATACAAAGTTACCAAAAATTAAGATTCTCAGATACGCAATAGCTTATATTGAAAGGCTGGGAATTATATTGGGAAACGGAACGTCTCCACAGCAGGATGTGATAGATAATGGCAACAACAACGTAAAGTCATTAAAATAGATCTGGTTTTCTTAAATATTTTTCTAACTTAAACTGAGAAGTTTAAAAAGACCTTGTAAAACAAGACTTAAGAAATTTATTAAAACTGACAAAACTAGAGATAAAAGTGTATACAAACCTACGTTTCGATCTCTCGTTTGAGAATGGTTATCAAATAGCGATTAAAAATAATGATGTATAAGATTTTTTAAAAAATCTATGGAGTTAATTCTCTTGTAAGTAAAACAAATTTAGTTAAGTATTAAGTCCGATTTCGTTGAGCTTAGCATGTCTTGATTGCACACGCGAGGATAATGTTTAACAAGGTGAATCCTCCATATTTTGGGGGTAATCCCTCACAAGTCCTTTTAGACTTGTGCATCGTACCCAGCTTTTCCATGGACGTTACTTATGCGTTACGTGGACTTTTTACAAAATGACCTGAAATGTAGAACCAATTGCGTATGTGGAGCCATTCAAATATCTGGACAGGTAAAGACGTGGTGAACAGAACTGGGAAAGCAAGTGCCATTTTTCATACGCTCGAAGATATTTTAAAAGTCAACGAGCTTACTACGTACCCAAAGCTTATGATATTCAAAACAAACGTTAAAACAGTATACGTAGTTCTGCTGTACGACTGCGAGACATGGCGAACAACTAGAAAGAACCATACAGCAGAAGATCCAGACCTTTGTTAATCCTTTCACTCCCAATCAGGTATCAACTCTCAACTTCTCCTTACATAACATATACAAAATAAGACATTTGGTTATATGAATTTGAGTATTGATCAAACAAAGCAAACTACTGAAAATTAAAAGTAAAATTCTCTCAAACTTGTTCAATAAAAAGTATGAGATCATGTGGGGAGAATTTAGCAATACACCTGGGACTGAAAGGGTTCAAAGATGTTTCAAAGATTTCAATGAGGAGCTATAAAGAAGAGAGCCAAGAACCAATAGGAAAACAAATTGTGAGATATCTCGTGGCAAGGTGGTTGTTGTTCAAGATTTTGCTGACTTGAACCCATACTCTCTGGTCGCAATACCCTCTCTAAGGCACAATTATTTACCGAGGTCTGATGCTAACTAAGTAACTGAGAGACTCATCTTGCGTATGTGGGACAGTGCTTCCTTGATAACCGCGCTAATCTTTACAGTTAACAGGAAACTCTATCATGTGGAATATAGCGTATGTTTATCTGAAGTTCTTGCGAGTTTTAAAATAACTTCTTCACTTGTTTGTCCCGTTAATCTTAGGTCGGCAAATTCGTTCCCAGGGCCTTTCCCTAATCCTAGCTTAAGGAAAAGTCCTGGAAACGAAGTAAACTTAAATTTTAAGATCTCAGAGGAAAATTGGAGAAGCCCTTATTGTTGATTTCTGTTTACGTAGTGTTACATAAATAACTAGCTGGTTTCAACGTGTACCTTTTCTCAAATGTTCTAGAGTCAATATTCCTTTCTCCTAGTTTCTCACAAACAGTTTATGACTTTCTCAACCTCTTGAAAAATTATTTAGCTCCTTCGGAGTGAGTTTTTTCGGCCGATCTTTCTCACCCTTTCGCTAATATAATGAAAAGAAGGTATCTCTTCTTTTTTTTATGATATGTTTTGTTCTCATTTTAGTCTAAAAACCCAGAAAAATGTTTTTCGAAAAACTAATTTTACCGTGAAGTGATTTATAACTCCACTATGTTGATTCCTGATCCCAAAGCTACAAGAAATTGATCCCTTATTTTCTTCTTATACCTGATCCCAGCCCTTTGTTCTCTAACCCCAGCCCTTTGATCCCTGATCCCAGCCCTTTGATCCCTGATCTCAGCCCTTTGATCCCTGATTCCAGACCTTTGACCCCTGATCCCAGCCCTTTGATCCCTGATCTCAGCCCTTTGTTCTCTGATCTCAACCCTTTGATCCCTGATCCCAGCCCTTTGATCCTTGATCTCAGCCCTTTGATCCCTGATCCCAGTCTTTTGATCCCTGATCCCAGTCCTTTGATCCCTGATCCCAGTCTTTTGATCCCTGATCCCAGTCCTTTGATCCCTGATCCCAGCCCTTTGATCCCTGATCCCAGTCCTTTGATCCCTGATCCCAGCCCTTTGATCCCTGATCCCAGCCCTTTGATCCTTGATCTCAGCCCTTTGATCCCTGATCCCAGTCCTTTGATCCCTGATCTCAGCCCTTTGATCCCTGATCCCAGCCCTTTGATCCCTGATCCCAGTCCTTTGATCCCTGATCCCAGTCCTTTGATCCCTGATCCCAGTCCTTTGATCCCTGATTCCAGTCTTTTGATCCCTGATCCCAGCCCTTTGATTCCTGATCTCAGTCCTTTGATCCCTAGCTGATTCCAGCCCCTTGATCCCTGATCCCAGCCATTTGTTCTCTGATCTTACCCCTTTGATCCCTGATCCTGGGCCAACTTTTATCATTGATCCCTGATTCCATATACTTCGTTACGACTCTGATTTGACTTGACTTAAATGTATACTTGATTTGAATAAAATAGATTTCGTCCTTTCTTCCCAAACCTATAGTAATTAAATATTTCCCAAACAAAGACTATTCTCAAGTCCCTTTATAGTTATAGTACACTAGCTTGATTATAACAGTCGAGATGAATCGAGGTTCGAGCTAGGACAGAACAAATTAACTAAAACAAATCTCTATAGAATTACTATATTTTATCTAAAGCCTAGAAAGTCTGAACTAAAATCAACTAACACTAAAAGTTCTAAATCTAATACTTGAAAAGAGGGCGTGAAATCTTTTATTTTAGTCTTTGGGTTATAGTGATTTTTAGTGTGTCTTTCTTTCTGATCTTACTTTTCTAATTCGTAACGGTTGCACTCTCTTCTGCCCTAGCATCGCACATGAAAAATATTCCTATACACCCTACCTGGGTTCTTGTAACTAAAACACGTACCTTCCAATTATAATATGAAATGTATAACCAGACATTCAATGATTTTTTTGGCCGAGATTAAACGGTTAAAACGCGTGCAAAAATAATAATACATTTACTAATTAATTTGAAAATATTTAAAATGGGCGTGAAAACTACTGTAACATCTACCCTAAAATACGATAAAAGAAATAAATATTATGAAACCTTAAAAAAATTGCAGTGAGTAGTTGTATAAGGCCGATTCTGGCGCAAAATGCAGCCTCTTAGCGTGCGGTAACGTCAAAATAAGCGTAAAATATTCCACGTTAAAATACGGTATGATCCTATTTTCACAAGATCAATATGATTTGGTATAATCCTGTTCTCACAACATCAATATGATTTGGTGTGATCCTGTTTTCAAAACATCAATATGATTTGGTATGATCCTATTTTCACAACATCAATATGATTTGGTATGATCGGGTTTTCACAACATCAATATGATTTGGTATGATCGGGTTTTCACAACATCAATATGATTTGGTATGATCCTGTTTTCACAACATCAATTGATTTGGTATGATCCTGTTTTCACAACATCAATATGACTTGGTATGATCCTGTTTTTACAACATCAGTATGATTTGGTATGATCGGGTTTTCACAACATCAATATGATTTGGTATGATCCCGTTTTCACAACATCAATATG
>JAOBRB020169480.1:0-12676 GCA_027575285.2 Zoanthus pulchellus
TGGGATTGAAAGGGTTAATAACCGTACACATGATTAAAAGTGAAATTCTCTCAAACTTGTTCAATGAAAAGTATGGGAACAAATTGGGAGAACTTAGTAATTCAATTGAGATTGAAAGGCTTAAACACCAATGAAATGTCAAGTTATCGCAAAGAAGTAAGCTTGATGTTTTCACACTTTAAAATAGCATGTTAACTTCACTTGTGGAATTAACTCTGTTCCGTTACGTTAGAAGTGATGCTTTTGTCGGTTTCATTGTTTTTATGTAGACTATTATATAATACCAACGTTATCAATGGATTGAAATAGATCATCGGTGAACCTATCGATCTGTCGATATCAATCGATGGCTATTAATCAATTGATATATCTATAATCACAATTTTTTCCCAGATGTCATTGATGGATATCGATTTTATCGATGGATATCGACAGGTCACACTTGAGGATCTTTCATACAACTAGTAATTATCTGTTTTCTTTTCACCGATCGGAAATACTTTAAAACTTAATTCAATCAACCATTATCATGTCACCTTCCGCTATTGATCAGATGTTGACATTCCCGGGTGATATTTCAGTGACATTTCTTTTTGGATTTGTATTGAGAATTACGATTATACTACAACAATAATAAATCACTGAAACACTTGAAATGGGAACAAAACATTTATTAACAATGTGTATAAAATCGGTGCAGTGTTGAATGTACATGTAAATTTCCAATCGGTGCTGTGCGCACGGTGCCGCATCAAAGATGATTGAGGCGGATCTTTACTTCTCAACAGATTGCAAAGAATATTGGCCAGGTGTATATCCCCCACCTGGTTCTTGAGCTGGTTCATAGTTCTTCATATACAGCTTTAGTGTACGGACAATTTACACATTAGTTGTCGTAAGAACAACAAACTACGGGGTCTAAAATGCGGTGCACAAAAAATAGAAGCAGTCGATGTCCACCGATACCACTTGATCTCCATCGATAAAAGTTAATAGTTAGATGGATATCGACGTCCGATGTCAATCGATAGTCACAAATTTTTGAGCCATCGAGTGATCATCGATTATCGACATCAATCGATTAATTGATATCGATGGACATCGATAGCAATCGATTGTCATTGATTGCCAATATCATCGATTGATAACGTCGGGTATAAGGCGCCGCTCAAATGGTTTCAAGATTTACTTCAAAATCCATTCGATTTTATCAAACGATGTTTAAGAATGTTGAATAACACTAAACACCGGGTGGGTAAATGGTTTCAACCTTTGTTTCGATTTTGTTTCGACAAAATTTCGACTTCCGGCCGGCTGTACTGATTAAGACGCCATTTGCATTGCTTGAACTATGGATCACGCCAGACTTTACAACTGAGTTGCTTCCGAAGCCCTGCCATTTTTGATTTGATCTCTATTTTGCTAATATTTAATATTTCTTGAAGCTCTGTATATGCTGCTTCCCTCCTTTCCCGATTGTGGTAATCTTTTTCAAAAACATCCCATAGACAATGGCGTTTTTCGAATTACTCGTCAATCAAACGGGAAACTTCATCCGTTGTCCACTTTATGTCTTGTTTTGGCTTTTTCTTTTCTGCAGTTGTTTTCTTGCTGGCAAGCCCTCCGAGATTCGCAACTTCTCGGAATTCATCTTGTGTGTCTTCTATTTGAGTCTCCTCGTACACATCCAAAGCACTGACGCCGTATTAGCTAATATTTTTGTTTCATTAATAACCGCTTAGTAACCGCCTGTCAAGAAACACAGAAATTGTGCATGCGCGTATAGAATAATGTTGAAAGCCCCGCGCAAACGGCTTCAACAACCATCAACATTTTTGATAACAAAAGAAAAATCGAAACGACATCGTTTCGAATTCGTTTCAACATGTTTCAACATGTTTAAAAGGAGGTGGCAAACGGTTTTAACATTGTCGTTCGGTAAGATCGAATGGATGTTGAAACAATTGTTGAAACCGTTCGCGGGGGTCTTATTATGTAGAATTGTACATTGCCGCCTAGAGATACAAACGTTTTCTCGTTTTCCTTTTACTCAAATTGAAAAATGTTTTTCAACATTCGAAGAGAGACTTCATACCTCCTTGCTGCCAAATAATATATGTATTTAAATATGTATATTTTCTTTTTTTTATCATTTGCATTACTATTGATTATTATTGTTACTTTTCATTAAGACAGCTGTTGTCATGGCAACCATCTTTCTCACTACTGTTGCTATTGACTACAGTACTGAGAGCTTATGGCCGACGATTACAGTGGTTCGTAATACTGATCAATCTCGACCTATCAAAGATAACCGTAGTCAAGGCAACTAAATTTTGCACGGAAAGCACAACATCAAAAGGGTTAAAACAAGGTGCGTCCTTAGCATTTCAGTGGTTTAAAAAAACAAAATACAGTTATCTCTCAGTTATCACTCTTTTGGTAAGAATGATGTTTTTAAAGCGATGTTGGTTGTCTTTATTTTTTAAACGATTTTAGACTGAAAATATTTTTTCGAATGTTCTTAGTTTCGGGAATATCAATGATATGGAATTTCCATTTTTAAAATGATTGTGGTATCGAAGAGCTTTTCCAAAGAGATTTAATATACGGCTTTGCCAATTAGAATTAGAGTACAATTGTAACACATGTTATCAGTAATGATTTTTTTCCAAATGCCCAGAGTTGTATTCTTAACAAAATAAAAAACATGTCTCTAAATTATTCTTCATATATTCTTAAAATTTGGCCAATTTCGGTGTCAATATTCCTATAAATTTCATTCTTTAATAATAACTAACAATGATAATAATATAGTCTTTATTTAGGTGTTAAGTCTTTCTAGCCTGCCAAAGGCCTACAAATTGGGGACACCATCTTTACCACCTAAGGTGGACGATAACTTTTCACATTACGTCACAGAAACACAGATATAATCCCCGAGGGCCTACGGTTTAACGTCCTTATCCGAGAAGACGCGAAAATCTAACCACTTTCAGATGTTTGAGCAAAGGCAGCACTTTCACCTCAATTATTTTAAGACCCTGAGTGTTGGTCCGGCCGGGAATCGAACCTGAGACCTCCCGCACGATAGACCGGCACCTTGACAACTAGGCTAACGAGACGGCGGTAAAAATATTGCTTTTACCTACAAAATATTTTCTAATCTATATCTGCAAAGCTATAAAACCTGAAGCTGATTCTCTTATGAAACCGCTAAACTCTTAAACAGATTGTGGGCGCACCTCGTTTTGACCCTGTTAATTTAGTGCTTTCCTCTATCGCACTGCCATATCTATTGACTAAAGATTACTGACAGATCATTGTACCCGTCTGTAGTTGTTCGTAAAATTGATAAACTCAACCTATCAAGTGAACAACATTTGACTAACCTATCAATTGAACAACATTTTACTTATCTATCAAGAGAAGATCACTTGACTAACCTTCTGGATTCAAACGCAAAGTTTGGTCGTCGAAAAACTCTGTTCATCGGGTAAGTCGTCAGAGATTCATGAAGTTTTTTAGCTGGAACAGAAATAAATTATGCGCGTTAGAAAAGATTCTTTTCTAGTTTTATTTTCTAATTAACTGGAAAAGTGATGCAATATTACTTTAAGCAAAAGGGATGAATCCAATAATTATATCGTTTCCGTACGCTCAATTTTTTTTTGGAAATACAGTGGATTGATATTTTATAACTTTCTTTCAGTATTTTCCAGATATTCATTTGGTTTCACAGGGGTTTCAATAAAGTTTGAAGTAGGCAACCGGTTTGAGAAGAGTAGGCGACGGTATTAATAGGAGGCTGCAAGGCCCCTTATGCTAGGGGGGTCTGGGGGCATGGCCCCCCAAAAAATTTGAAATCTGGAAGCTCTGAAACACTATTTCCAGCGTTTTGGGCATCAAATTATGTATAAACATAAGTATGATTTCTTAGCACCAACAACGTTTTTTTGTTTATTTTTACAATCATAATGATATGTTTGATAATTACTTCAATTAAGGCAGAATGTAGCCGACGTCTCTGATCGAAGTAGCCGACGCTCTTCGTCGGACGTCGGTGCTTATTGAAACCCCTGGTTTCATTTGCCATCTAAACTGCTTTTTATGCATTAAATTGTGTCGTTCTTTCTAAACTTGAAGCTATGGTTCAAATATATGTTTACACACCGTTTTGCCACGAAGGATTCAGCCATCCATTCGAAATGTATTTTCTTCTCAAATTCTTTTGCCAGCAAAATGACAATTTTCCTCGATGACGAATGGACTACGAGTCAATAGTCTATTCAAACTCGTAGTCCATGAGGTCGAGAGCTGAAATTGTTTTAGTGTACAAATTAAATTATCGATGAAATCCTCTGATATTATAGCCAAACCGAGATCATTATTATTTTGATCCGCCATCTTTTCTCTACAAGTAGGCTATTACAAATAGACCTCAGTAGAGTAGCCAATCAAAATGCAGAATGCGTGTTAGACCGTTAGTAGGTTTATACTAAATAACTAGTAGTAATCGGAGATCAGGGAAGTGCGTTCGGCATTTCGAAGGGGAAATATTGTTTTTTGGTTATTGGGATAGGTTTTTAATAAATCTTATTATTATCTTTTTAGGTTTTTAATAAATCTTATTATCTTAATGGTAAATTTAAGTACATCTGCTACCAGCAGCAAGTGCTTTTAAAATTTCTTTGCCTTTGGGTGTTTTTTGCTTTTTAAAATTTTACATTTGCCTTCTGTAACTGCCGTTATTTGTAACGCCACATCCCACAAGCAATTTGCCGATTCTTTTCAGGTCCATTTTACTCACCGAGCTCGCCCCAAGTGCAAGGTCTTAGTTCCCCTGTAGTACAATGATACACCGGTATCTCGTTTTTGTTGTTGTTGTTGTTTATTCTGCAGTTGAAATAAATAAAGTTTGAATTTACCCGGTATTTATATTAATTATTAAGACGAAAAGTATGATGATGGTGACGATGATGGTGACGATGATGATGATGGTAATGGTGATGATAGTGATGATAGTAATGATGATGGTGGTGATGATGGTGATGGTGATGGTGATGATAGTAATGATGATGGTGATGGTGATGGTGTTGATGATGATAGTGATGATGGTAATGGTGATGATGATGATGATGATGATATGAAGAGATTGGCCCTGTGATATGACGTTAAGAATACAGGTGATAAAAAGAAAAAAGCTGTTGAATTTAATGACGACGGTGAAGGATGAGGAAGAGGAAGAATATCTTGATGTTGATGATGATAAAGGTACTGGTGATGATAAGGATGAGAAATAAAAAGAAGATGAGAATGATATTGATTATTACAATGATAAAGATAACGGTGATGATGTTGAGGATAATTATATCAATCCTTTTATAAGATCTTACCGTTTGCATGCCGTATTCCAAGCAATTGCCAACATCATATTTGAGCACATATCTACTGGTACAATGTCTGCAACAGCATCTATATCCCCAACCATGGAGCGCAACATCCCTTTGCCGGCCTGCAAAGCGATTTATATTATATCATAAAGGTTTACGTTGGGTGGTGGTGGGATAAAAGAAAAGGGACGATGTGTATGGAGTCGAAACCAATAGCCCATTCTTGAATTCCGCTATTTATTAAATTTTCTACCTCGAATATTGCGTTTCTAGCGTTCGGATTGGTTCACTCAATCTCGGTTATGAGCTCGCATACCGAATGAACATATATGTAAATAAACTAACGATGTCGGTTATAAATTTATTAAAACGTTTTTGTCATTTTCAAGTATCGGAGAATACGGAAAGTTTATAAAAATTAATAAAACAATTATTTTATTCGCGCTTGTTGGATATGAAATGATTATAGCCAACTCAGTGCTACGCACCTCGTTGGCTATTTACCATCTCATATGCTTGGGCAACCTGCGCCTTCGTTTTTTATATCTAGCGGTATCGGGGAGCTCAAAAGTGGACTATTCTAGTACTCTCCCTTCTATGGTAATTTTTTTTTTATCTAGCGATATCAAGGAACTCAAAATTGGACTATTGTAGAATGGCACTCAATTTAGGTATCCTGCTGATGAATAATATTTGTTTTGCTACTTTTCTGCTATGTTCTAGTTATAAATATTCAAATCACTTTTTGCTATAAGGGGGTTATTGTAATATTTCTCCTATTCGGGATGCCAGTCAGAATTTTCAATAGTGTACTATTTGGGTGATACTATTGATAATAAACGTTTAGTTTATCCTCATCGTCATTACTAGGGTTAACTGCACAATTCTAAAGCAATTAACTTGTCCAGAACTCTTATGCGAAATAGGTAAACGTCCGACTCTGTTTTTGAAGAGATTTAACGTTGAAATCTCTATTTCGCTAGAACTTTGTTAAATCCATGACGAGCCAAAAAGCTCGTACAGCAGGGGCTTATCGGTAGTTTTCCTACTCTTGATGGGTAGGGTACTCATTTATCGATCCCGGAGGGGTGAAAAGCTAAATTAGTTAAGGCGGAAAATATCGCATGAGACAAAACCTCGAGAAGGGACATAAAAGCCAAAAGAGTGGGCCTTAGAATAAACCCTGACAAGGCCAACGTCATACGAATCAATGCGAAGAATCAAGCAGCTATCAGTATTATCATTATAAAACATCAAAAAGTGGAGAAGTTTACCTATCTTGGCGCCAAAGTTAATAAAGAAGGGGGCTGGATGGAAGACTTGTAGAACAGGCTTTCAAAGGCAAGAGGGACTTATGCTAAGCTAAATAGGGTCTGGAACTCATAGAGCATCTCAAAGAGAAATTGTACAAGACCCTAGTTTTACCTGTCTTGATGCATGGTTGTGAGACTTGGGAGATAACCAAAAGTGATGAACACATTCCTAATGTGTTTCAAAACAAGTGTCTCCGAAAGATTTTTAATTTACGTTGGCAAGATCAGATCACCACTAGTTACTAGCCAAGGCGGAAATGTTACCAGTGAGTCAAAAAGTAAAGAGAAGTTGATTGGCCACATCCTAAGACAGGACAGAACAAGCGATACACGCCAGAGCAGTGCTAAGTTGGAGACCAGAGGGAAAAAGAAAGGGGAAGACTGAAGACAACGTGGAGAAGGACGGTGGAGAGGGAGATGAAAGAAGGAGGATGGGGTTCGTGGAACGAGGTGCGGGGCGATGTAGCTGAAAGGGAGAAATGGAAAGCTTCGGTGGAGGCCCTATGTGCCACCTAGTACATGGAGGATAGGTAATAGGTTACAGGTATCACATTAGTATTTAAAATTAATCAAACCAGGATATTGAACTGAGCACCTCGTAATCGGAGGGCAGAATAGGGATCTCAAGCAACGAGGACGGGATTGTGAGCGACGACGGCTTCATGAAATCACCTTTTTGGTTTACTCTTTATTTGTTTGTGCGGTCATTGAAGTTTTATTCCGTTGCTTTTCGCTTTGTGTATAGAAAAACAATGTAATGTTTCTCCATGAAGCTAAACAGATTCTGAGAAAGTTTTGCTGTTACGTCCACGTAGTCGTAAAAACTCCAAAACAGGTGTTTTCACGTTCTGGTTTTAAGTGACAACCCCTTGCACGTGCTCCGCTCGCTGCATTCCAACGTGCAGCCATTGTATTTTCTATTGTTTTCTGCCGTTGTCGTCGGCGTCGCTGTCCTATTTGCTTAAGGTCTCTAATATTGAACAGAAGACCTTGCAGTCGGAGGGCAGAGTATTGAAATGAGGACTTTGTATTTGGAGGGCTAAATATTGAAATGAGGACTTTGTAGTCGGAGGGCAAAGTATTGAAATGAGGGCCTTGTAGTCGGAGGGCAAAATATTGAAATGAGAACCTCGTAGTCGGAGGGCAGAGATCTTAATGACTCCACCAACCCAGCTTTTTATAAATATTGTTTCATTAGAATATTTTAAACGTAAAAAAATAAAGTTAATTGTCACTTGGTTTTTTGTAAAGTAATACTGTTTCAGCTCGGAGCAGACGCTGATTCACTTATTGCGAAGCCTTTATCAGGATGGAAAGTTGAGTCAGCTGTGATGGTGAACGAGCCAGGGTGTGGTATCCTACGATTTCCTAATTCACAATCACAGTTCTAAATTACTTCTTTTAAATACAATTCGCTTGACGTCAAACATACACACTCAAAAATGCAGGTAGCCTGGCCTTTGCACAGGGATCCCACTATGCTACACAGGGACCTTAGTTAAAGATCTAACAAAGTTCACCAACTACTTCGTATATACTCAAACACCTTTTAGCAGATACAAGAGCAATAAGTAAATGCATACTTACAGCAACGAATACGCCATTGGGTCCATTAAAGTTGTCGACCCAGCCCTGAAAAGAAAGGAGAAAATGACAACCTGAGGAATGTATTACTAGGTAATGTATAAGACCTTTTCAGTCCCAGTTGTATTGCTAAATACTCCCAACTTGTTCCTATACTTTTCATTGAAGAAGTTTAGGAAAATTTTACTTTTAATACTTCAATTGATCAATTCCAAATTTCTCATTGCCAAACATTTTATTTTGTATATGCTATGTAAGGAGAAGTTGGGTTTTGATTCATAACTTAAATTCTGCGTCGGTGTTTTTAAAAACACAGTTTACAAACAGAGGATACATTTTACTCCATATTGAAAGGATTTGCTGCTGACATTTAGGATGGAGTCTGTCGGAGTGAATGAAAGCATAACACTGATTCACTCTGACGAAGGACTCTTATAACGTCAGAATCAAATTCTTTCATTAGGGTACAAAATTTATCCGCTTTTAGCTCGTGGAGAGAAATGTGATGTCAGGCGTAAACAATAGAAGTTTATAATCGATTTCTAATCGTCTCAAGCTCGACAGGCACATTCATGCATTCGTTAAACGGTCGTTAACAATGTTCTTATTCGGCTACCAATGAAAGACGTACAATATCTCACGAGGTATGTCGGTTTTCGGTACATGACCATATCAAACCAGCACATGAGGTTGATCAGGTGTACAGTATCTAAATCAATGAACAACAGTCAAGATACAACAGCTCAGTGAAAGAGTATTTTACTTACTCTACGAGCTTACCACAAAATAACTTTGATATATAGAACGTTTCTTTTGAATGTAGAGTTATTGAAACACAGTATTAATGCTCTGACATTAAAAAGTCAAATTTTTCGCTTATAAAAACATCAACAACAGCACAGCAAAGCACAACAACAATGAGCCTCCACCTGGAATGACGTTGGTATAATGTGTGTTAACGTTAATGTATCGAGAGTGCGATCTACAAGAACCAAGTAAATTGATTCACTCTCCATGTAAGCTCTTATGACTCAGTGGGTAGAACATCTTACAGATAATCAGAGGATGATGGGTTGTGTTATCTACTAGAACCAAGTTAATTGATCCACTCCATGTGATTTCTTATAGCTCAGTGTGTAGAACATCTTATAGATAATCAGAGTTTTCTGTAGTGTTAAGCGGAGGAGAGTCATTGACTCCCCGTGGAGGAGATACTAATCAATCCCAGGTTAGTCCCCAGTAGACGCTGGTATTCATTTACCTAACCTGGAAGGATGGAAAGCTGAGTTAGCTTTTGGGGGAAAGAAATGTCACACAAATATTTGAATCTCGGCCTAGCGGGTATCGAAAGGGAGACCCTATGTACGTCTGCCCACGATTGTGTTATCTACTAGAACAAAATTAAGGGACCCTCTCCATTTAAGGTTTTATAGTCCATTGAGTAGAGCATCTGACTTAAAATCATTTGTGTTTGTTCATTACTTAGTTAAAGTTGTTTGATAATGAAAAAAAATGTCTCAGATTTGTAACATGCAAAATAATACTTACGACAAGCGGCTCGCGTAGAGATGCGCCGATGATTGATGGTCTAAATATGGCAACAGGCAGGTCAGCGGCATCGCGCTGAATAATGTGTTCGGCCAGACTTTTGGTAAATGTATAGGTATTAGGTCGTTGGCCAATAACGTGGGGTGTTAAAGAACTTATCATTGCTTCGTCCATCCAGCTTTAATTGGGATATAAAGAGCGAAAACGACATAGTTAAATCGACTTGTCAGTTAAGCTGTTGTAATCTTTCTACGGCCATAGTTAAAGATACTTTCATTATGTGGGACACCTGTGGCAGGCCACGGTGAAGTTTGCCGGGGTTCGTTTTTTGTGCTAAACAGAAGTGACATAAATTTTGATCAAGTTATCGTTTCCATGATGCTCGTACGTAACAGAGGTTCTTATTTGTCACGGAAGCCAAGAAGGAACTAAACTGTCAACAGATATCGCGTACGTGAACATGTCAAACGGTTGTGGTGATCTTCACGGAGGCCTAAAAATTGCTTTTTTCTTCCGTGTTGTTCTGTCAGAACTGCGAAGTTTTTTCATCAAAATTATATCTTCAAGCACCAAAAGAATTGACAATAAATCTTTTTATAAAGTAAATTATTAACTAACAATTACTTTAACATTGACTTTTGCTCCAGATCCTTGCTGTGTGTGCAACCAATTTTACAATTATTTTGTTTTTAACTGAGCTTTTCAAAGTTTGTTTTCCCGTTTTTTTACTCTGCGTGCGATCGTTGTGGTAGCGCGCGCTGTTTGAGTTAAAAAATGGCGCCAAAAACGCGGTTCTTGATCCAGTCTACTCTCGCAGAATTGACCTCCGTCGTGAAGAAATATTCCGGAGCTTAAGCGAATTCATATCATTTCAGAAAAATTCACGTTAATTTGGAACTAAACTCTTACTTAAGAAGAATAAAATTCAAACAAAAATCGGATAAATAAATTTCCAAAAGTTCAAAAGTCCTCCCTGTTTCTTTCTCACCCTTTTCAAATCATCCACTTCTCTGCCTTAACATTCGTAAGTTCATCAACTAAAGACGTTTAATTCTAAATTAATTTAAAGTATAATCCTCTGCTTTCCCTTAGTTATAAACAAGTTGTTTAGAAAACTTTCTAATGATACATACTCTGTGGACTTCAACAAGAACTCGGGCTCCACAGCCGCGGGATAAATTTTCTCTTCGATGACCCCCCTGTCACAGTTGGAGTAGGCAGTAGAAACGTGAACAAAAGACTAGGGGAGAAAGAAAACAATTATTTGAATCATACGAATATATTTTTAGAGAACTATAGAGACGTTTCAACGACTAGATATTGGTTTGTAAACATGTTTCAAGACCCATAACCTTTTCTCTGTTAGTGTTCAGAATTGCTCGAAGTCGTACCTGTACTTCATTAGAACTCTCCGCAATGTTGTTCTCTGTATTCATTTGAAATTTTAGATTATGCCTCAACAGAGTTTGAACTTAAGACTAAAAGAACCATCCACATTAAATTTGAAAAGCTTTCTCTCAATGCTCAAATTAAACATGTAAGTTTAAAACTATCTATATAATTCCTTTATTTGTAATTACCTACATCTCTATTGTCAGTGTAATTTTTCATTACATTTCAGTACTTATATTAAGCGATTTTCATTTCTTTTGTAAGAAGACACTATTGTCAGTATAATTTATTCCTTTTTAGTACTTATATTGAGTAATTTTCATTTCGTTTGTAACACTAAAGATGACTTTAGAAGTGTTGAAACGTGTTTGTCAAACTTACAAGTGTTGTGTGTTTACTTAGATTAATCGTAGTTTTGCTGCCTTTAGACCTTTTTACTTCATTAGCATTTTAAAAAGGTAAAAAAGCTATATTGAGCAGAGAATACTGAAAAAACTTATTGCTCTTTATAGAATCAGGTAATTTGATGAAAATTATTTTGAATCATTTTATTTTGTTTTTGAATTTTTAATCAAACAATATTTTCTTTATAAAAATTTCATTCGTTTCAATGGTTTTAAAAGAACGTACCTTCAATTTTTTCATTCCTTTAAGCAAAGATACCAACTCGACTACGCTCTTCACATTCATTTGCAGCGCCGTTCTTAAAATTGATGAAAAAACATTTGTTTGCTTCGTTGTCCAAAGTTTTCAAAATTAGCTCCTTACACTACTTACGGTGATGATCATAAACATTTCAACCTTGAGTTGTCTAAATTACAGTAGAAACGTCAGCTTCTGACATAACTTACGGTAATGAAGATGAACATTTTAACCTTGAATAGTCTAAAACCCCTTTCAAACGATGATAGTTGAGCATGATAGTAGATGATAGTTTCAACTATCATGTACGCTTGAAAGCCAACTAGAGTAGACTATCATCGACTATCATTGATGATAGTTGGCTTTCAAACGTATACATGATAGTTGAAACTATATCATCTACTATCATGCTCAACTATCATTGTTTGAAAGGGGCTTAAATTACTTAGGGTTATAATCACAAAAATTTCAACTTTGAATTCTCTAAATTACAGTAGAAATATCAGCCTCATACACCACTTACGGTGATGATCACAAAGACATAAACACTTTTTTTTATAAGAACAACTTTATAAGAACAACGAGGCTCAAATTGGCCAAATTAAGAACAATTTAAGAACAATCTCAGGCTGAGACTCCGAATATCTATGAAAATGTTTTACCTAGAGACTTCACTAAAACTCATGGAATACGCGCTTTTTTATAAGAACAACTTTATAAGAACAAAGAGGTTCAAATTGGCCAAAATTAAGAACAATTTAAGAACAATCTCAGGCTGAGACTCCGAATATCTATGAAAATGTT
>JAOBRB020169590.1:0-12674 GCA_027575285.2 Zoanthus pulchellus
ATGTTTACGGTATATATATTACTTGTTCTCAACTATAACTAAATTTGTTTACATTATGTGCTGTAATTAGTTTGTTTTACTTTACTAGTTTATATGTTATATGTATTTACGACGAGTATTAAAAAATAAAAAAATGAAAAAAAAAACCCTTTGAAAACTCTAAAAAAACTTGTTAATCGCAAATTTATAAATCAAATCCATCTATGTTGACTTGGAAACAAATTCATGGGTTAAATACTTAATCCTTGGTTAGTTTTAATTGGCTTTTGAACAATGGACCCAAGTAGGTTAGCTCTCGTCAGACGCTGGTACTTATTCACATATCCCAGTAGGATAGCTCTCGCCAGACGCTGGTACTCATTCACATATCCCAGTAGGATAGCTCTCGCCAGACGCTGGTACTCATTCTCATATCCCAGTAGGTTAGCTCTCGCCAGACGCTGGTACTCATTCACATATCCCAGTAGGTTAGCTCTCGCCAGACGCTGGTACTCATTCACATATCCCAGTAGGATATCTCTCGCCAGACGCTGGTACTCATTCACATATCCCAGTAGGTTAGCTCTCGCCAGACGCTGGTACTCATTCTCATATCCCAGTAGGATAGCTCTCGCCATACGCTGGTACTCATTCTCATATCCCAGTAGGATAGCTCTCGCCAGACGCTGGTACTCATTCTCATATCCCAGTAGGATAGCTCTCGCCAGACGCTGGTACTCATTCTCATATCCCAGAAGGATGCAAAGTTAGCTTATAGGCGGAAAAAGAATTGTCACATAAATATTCAAGTTTTGCGGTTAGTGTCGAGCATAGAACACTGTTCTTTTAGGTTGGACGTGCGCCCAAAAGCCCACGAAATTAATTAAGTTGAGTGTATAATCTGATAAAGGAAAAAATTATTGAAATAGAATCATTGACTAGTTTTAAGAATTCATCTTTTTCTATAGTAGAAACCTTTGTATTTCTGGAAGCAACCGAAAGAAGCAAAAGGTGCATGAATGGTTGATAATTTACCGTGTGCATGGGTGGTGTGTTCATTGATGTATCGAGATCAGCTGACCGATTTTGACCAATTACACGTACGGATTTTCTCCGGTGAACGGAGGTTGCTTCTAAAATAGAGGATGTTAGACGGTGGCGGGAACATACTGTAAATGATTTATTAAAGCCCTCGGTGTTTATTTAAGTTTAGGTGTCTTAGAGAAGCCGCTTAAGAGATAAGAAGCGTCTCTTGGAGAGATGGGTTTATTTTTAAAATCAATACTTTATACTTTTTAATAAAAGTTATTCAGTCAACAACATTACTTACGATTAGTGCACTTAATCAAAACAAGTAACTGTTGCAACAGTGTGTAAGTCGTGGACAATTCAAAAGTAATATGTATATATCTCAACTGATGGGCATGGCAATTACTATTTACACAATGTTTTGCAAACAAGTGAACAAATAAATTAAGTGACAAACATTTAACCCTCAATGTCTACTTCATCTAATTCATCAAAATGGTCGTCAACGAGCGGCATGTTCATTTCATTCGCTACGGCAATTGATTTAGACGATATGGCTCCTCCAATACAGTGGCGTTTAATAGGGCTCCTCTAATACGGGGCGTTTAATGCAGAAGGATGTCTAACTGAAAATCTTACTTTGAAATGAGGGTCTATTAGATACGAGGCCTTTAGTAGAAAGTAGGATATTTACGGTATGTTTATCTTCGAGCGGTAAAAATATTTCACGATCAAACGAGTGAAATTTTTTTATCCAAGAGAAGATGAACTTCATATGTCACGCGAACGTGCAATTTTCTTTTTATTACATAAGTATGAGCAGGGTTCATCCGGGTCCTTAAAAACTTTAAAAGTCCTTAAGTTTCACTTTGAAAGACTTGAGGCCTCAAAGGTCCTTAAATTTTACAAAAATCAGTAATGGTCCTTAAAAAGTCCTTAAATGTTTTCTTTTTAACTGAGGTTGGCATTTTGTTTGAATCACGAGTCATGTACTTAGCTTGCAAATAAACTGTAAAACGTGCACAGTAATAGTTCAGTCTGCTTACGTAATGCCAAATCAAACCTTTGTTGTTCTATAGACTTCAGTGTCAGGTCCGTGAATAACAGGAAATATATAAAATGTGCCTCTAACTATACAACTGTGTCAAGGAAAATCAATATCGTTTTAGGTCAGTTCTGGTGGTCGATGTCCCATGGCTTAGATCCTCAAAAACCAATAATCTCACCTTAAAAAGTCCTTAAAAAGTCCTTAAATTTTCCTTTGAGAACAGCGGACGAACCCTGTATGAGTGTTAATATAAGAAAAAAAGGAAAAAATGGACGAAAAAAAAGGGAAAGACAAAGGAATAACGTCAGCGATATCTTCACTAGTGAGGATATGGAAAATATGTCATCCGTATCCCGGATGTAGTTTCATATGAAATCCTCGAGAGGAGTATTTTAAAGTAAAACACTCATTTCGATGTAATAAATCCTAATATTTAAAATGCTATTTGGTTTTAGTATTCATTTCTAGGTTTTATGTGATGGCTTTACAGTTTTATGAATAAATAGTGGTCTAGATGTCTATGTACACAAAGAAATAAAAGAAAAATATCATATATAGCCCTTGGTGGGAATCAAACCCCACATCTTCGGTTTACTAGCCCGACGTGTTAACCACTACATCACAAGGACCAACCACGCTGGTAACGCAGCCGGACAATGTTATGTAGATGGTAACTGTAGGGGTTCCAAGGGCGTTATTTTTCTCTATTGGTAGGTTGAACACCGTAAATCTTAGGTACGCATATATGGTCCTATGTAAACCGAAGATGTGGGGCTCGGTTCCCGCCAAGGGCTATATATGCTATTTTTCTCGTATTTGTTTTATATGTCTACACACCGAACGCATTTCCATTACATTAATCTAGATTTAGATGTATAGAACTCTTTGTTCTTCTCTGAAACTATGTTAATCATTATTGTATATCAACAGGTACGGGGATCGTTTTCCGATATCAAAAGGTGGTCGTTTGTTTGCTATTATTTGGACACTCTCGGGTCTGGTAGTGTTTGGGATTCTCAACGGTAACATTAGCACAGCTGTGACCTCAATTGTTGTGTCCGAATCCATACCTACGCTCTTTGGAACCAAGGTTTGCTTCTCTCTTGATCGCAATAAATTTAGAAAATAGCACTTCTGCATATAATTCGTGTTAGTGTTGTCTTGAAGTTCTCAAAATTACCAGAGCCGAACGCGAGTATCTTTCTACTTCAAAACATCATGGGCGACCATAAATAAAGAAATGTATGGGCACGTTTGTGCAATTTTTCGTTTATTACATTCTCAATAATCGTATTTAAATTACAATATTTTATCGAAGTTTTTTGGCTCATTCTCTTTAATTTTCTGGTTGATTTTCCTACGCCCGAATATCCGAATCTTTCAATGAACCACGTTTGTTTTGCTATCAAAGTATAGTCTGGTTTTTAGATCCCAGCAGATGCTGATTACTCATGTATTTACCCAGAAAGGGTGGATAGTTGAGTTAGTTTAGGCGGGAAAGAATGTTCGTGTCTTAGCAGAGTTGGGAATCGGAATCTTACCACGTGCCGGCGCTTATCTCCGGTTTCCGTAATGTTAAGCGTATGAGAGTCTTTGATTCTCCCTGGACGGGACACTAATCTATCGCGATTAGTTCCCAGCAGATTCTGGCACTTAATCATTTACCTACTCCAAAAGGATGTAAAGCTAAGTCGGCTTAGGCGGAAACGAAGGCCACACAAATATTCAAATCTCGGCAAAGTGCCGGGATCGAACTGGGGACCTTGTGATTGGGAAGCAGTCGAGAACTTACCAACTGTGCCAACCATGTCATGGTTAGTGCTAACGCAAGGCAAAAAGAATTTAATCTAAAATGAAATGTTTTCAGATATAGTGAAATTATCTGATCGATTTTGACCAACTGTAGTTTTACAGTGAGGAGCGTTAAAGTAGTGAAGCTGGTGACTTTTTAAAATGATAATGATGAGGAAGACAATGAGTAGTAAAATAATGTTATTTGATCCAATAAACTATTGTAGCTGAGCTAAATATAAAACAAAACAGCGGTGATAAATTATTATTATTATTATAATTGATACTGTAATAGTAGAACTTTGAAATGCATCATTTGATAATTTCCATATCTTCATTTGAACAGTTTAAATATACAGCTTTTCAAAAATTGTAAAGGTTAGACGTACGTTGACAAGAATACGAAACGTTAAGTTTACAATGAATGTTTATAGAATGTTTAATTTATTATGTAGTTATATTTCTTTACTTTACATTTTTTTGATCTCACATACAACATATACAACTATCTCTATCTTTCATTTGTTTGCTAATAATTTTACTTATATTTAAGGTTGCTGCAATCACAGACACACCTGAATATCGACTTGGCATAAGAAAGGGCGCAAAATTTGATAAAAGTAAGAACGTTTTAAAATTTCTTTTTTATCATTTTCTACCATATGTTTATAAAAGTAACAATTTCTTTGTCTAAAGGAAGTGTATTGAATTGTTTCGTGATATTAACGAGATTAAATTGTTGATGTAGCCAACAAAAATGAATGTGAACTGAGTTGCAATTAAAAAAATTGCAGGGAATGAGTTGCAAGGGCTCCAGATATAGGACCGAAAGCATGTTCGTGCATAGCTTCGGAGCATTGCAATGCAGTCAGTTGCTATTTTCTATGAGTCATCAGGTCAATTTTGTGAAGAGAGGAAAGCCGGAGTATCCGGTAAAAAATTCTGGATTCAGTTTAAGTTAGTTTAAGACCACAATCTTTGGCGCCATTTCGGAGACATACGCACACAGTTTTGGCGACATTTCGATAATTGCTCGATTCTTGCAAAAAATAAAAATTGTTTTAAAGACGTGAAAAGTAAACAAGTAACTGATAAGTAAGAAAATGTTCGCTCCAATTTTTTCTAACCAAGGGAAAAATGGAAGAATTTATTAAATATCGTGAAACGTCCGACAATCAAAGAAACTCGGCATGGTTTAATAGATAAATTGGTCATGCAATGGATTCTCAGGTTATACCGTGGAAACGCTATTTGTCACGTATACACACACGCCTAAAAGTTCGCGTGTATACGGAAATTAAAACAACTTCGTGGAACACACCGGGGCCACTTTGACATGGGAATTTCTTATATATCTTAGTCCAAAAGTCTTTTTTGTAGTTTGTTCTTTTTTGGTAAAGAGTGTGTTTAATATTTCCATAAAAATTTAGATTCAGTAGTTGCTAATTCACAGCTGTTATTTAGGAACTATAATGCAAGGAAACGATATGATCATGATAGGCAAAGAGGAACAATACAGAATACAACTTACTAGTGGACGTCACTAGTATTATGCCAAATGCCAAAAGACTGAAATTTTAATTTAAAGTAGGTAATCTCTTACTACGAAAAAATAAAAATGCAAGGAATAAAAAAATACACTGTACAATAATTTTATCTATTTTGATCATTCAAAATATATTAAAGTTATACTGACACGAACAAAATTGCTTTTTTTTGCATTTGTAAAAATTAAAGAAAAAAAAATACCATGCAATAGTTTTATCTTTTTTGGTCAAAGATAATCATAATATATTGAAGGTATACAGACACGAACGAAATTGCTTGTCTTTTTGCATTTGGGAAAATTAAGGGTCAGTTGAATCGGGCTCCAACAAATTGATTTGGTCTAGTTATTTTATGAAGTAAGTTTATATGAACCATTAATTAAGGAATAGATTATATAGCAAAATTATTACTACCGGACACATCGTGCAGCAGATGCAAGAAGCATATCCAGCGGGAACCGTCATGCGCGCTGAGAGGGTACAGCATTCGACCAGTGACTTAGCTACCCATGAGAGTCTCTGTAGCTCAATGGGTAGAGCGTCTGACCAACGACTTGGCTACCCATGTGAGATTCTGCAGCTCAGTGGGTACAGCATTCGACCAGTGACTTGGCTACCCATGTGAGTCTCTATACCTCACCGAGTACAGCATCCGACCAGTGACTTGGCTACCCATGTTAGTCTCTGTAGCTCAATTGATAGAGCGTCGTCTGTTGGCTCCTCATGTGAGTCTCTGTACGTCAGTGGAGGGAGTCTCTGACCGGTAATCAGGTTGTGGGCTCGATTCCTGTTAGTGACTCAGATTACTTTTTGAGCATTCAACTTGAGGTGCACTTTCATTCTAGTTATTCTATGTAATGCCAGTTTATTGTTGATACAAACAAATAAAAGCAAAACTATTACAGTTTATAATCTTTGTAAGTCCCTTGTCGGTGTTTCAAGGGTCTATGGTCAATTCGCTTTTGGTGGCAAAAATCACTAAACTGTGGTGGCGAAATAACTCACCTATTAATGACTTTACAAAATACATTTTTTGAAATACATGTTTTTTGTCATGCAGTAGTATTTTTCTGTACTTGGGGACTGTGCATTAATTATCTGGAGGGGGTTCTAATATTAATGGAGGAGAGCCTGAAGTTAAATCAAAGTGTAGGTTAGGGGGGCTAGATGTCAATTTCTTAAACATCATGTTAGGGTGCATGGGGGCTACAAGTTATACTGAAATTTTAAAACGACTGATCTCAATGCATAATAATGAAATAAGCATCAACTGCATATAGATTGGTATTTTTTTACAAGCTCAGTTTTAAGAAATGTCCAGAAAATCAATAGCAGGTATAATATTGTAATTGAAGATATCAAGACCTCAACATTATTAAATTCCCTATCACAACTTATATCGTTATCCATTTAAAAAGTATGTCATTTATGACTCTCTTCTTTCAAAGCTGTTGCCGTAATGTGATTGTCAAAAACCTATATTATTGTTCATTGTGTAATTGTTTGATCCAAAAAAAGCAGCAGAAATGTTTATATAAATGGGGTTTTACTGGTGACCGGAAACAAGGCACGATACTTAAGCATAGAGAAGGTTCTGTAGCTAGAATCAATTTGGTAATGAAAATGTAAATTCTACACCGTAAAAGAGAAATACTTACTGAAAGAATAGCTAGAATATTTGATGAAGAAGACGAAGATGAACACATGCCCTCGAGTACAGTTTTAATGATACCTCAAGTGATTCTGAGGAAGAATCAAGCGAAAGAGAGCGTTATGTGGAGCACAGCTTCCGAGTTTTGACTGTAGAGGAGGAAAATATACGACAAGTGATGTAAAGGTATCGAATGCCAGTGTGCTTGAAGTGGTAGTGCGGCCTAAGAGGGGGTTGGGGGGAAGGTGTTATAGTGATTTCACCTTTACAAGGGGGGTGGGTAAGAAGTTATTTAATGGTTAATAGAGTGGGGGTTAACTTTACTTTGAGGCTTATTTAGCTAATTTTAGAGCCCGTTACCCTTCAGATAATTGTCGCGGTCCCTTGGTACGTGGCTATTTTAAACTAGTTGGAAACATCTCGGAAAACAAAAATTTGAGTCGCATCCATTAAAAGCACTCCTTCCTCGATTGCTATGAAAGTTATATCAAATGAAAGCTTGAAATGTGTAGCGTGTTTGTTTTTGCCTGAACGGCGCGTCTTTTGTCAAACTGTGGTAAGCGGGATTCATTATTTCAAAAATAGTTTTAGGTAAAATTATCAATAAGACGAACGATTTCGTTACCACAGAAGACTGATTTCGCCTCCACAGTCACCACTAGTGGTGGTGAAATGATGTGGTGGCAAAGTGACGGGATACCGATTTAAATCATTACAATTTGGACTTGTTTACAGGTCGCAACTATTCGACGTTTGACGAAGTCTACCAGGCGTTACTCAACAGGGAAGTGAAAGGTATGCTGCTTGACGCTTACGAGGCGGGAGCAAGGAAAGATCAGATCAATCACAAGGACATTCGTGTGGTGAAAGTCTACGATTACAGCTCAACATACGGTGTCGTTCTTGCTAGGAATTCAACAAAGTTATTGAAGTGTTCATACGGTTACATGCAAGCCAACAAGGTCAAAATGTTTAAGCTTATTGCCCAGCACACTGAGTCAATTGAGGTATGGCGAAATTGAAGAAAGCATTTGCAGTTGTTAAAAAGTTACAGTACTCCTTTGATCTTCACATGTTTTGATGTTACTTTACAATCGCCGTACTGAACCAAAATTATAAAAATATGTTAAAAGTTAAAAAAAAGAAAAAGCAGTTATTAATACATGCATAAAAACATAACATGATTTAATGATTAACTCTCAGGTATATTCGTTTTTTTTTTTACTTTGAAGTGTTTTCAATTAATTGGCCTTCCTGTCAACGTCATAATGAATCCTGCTTTGAACAGTTTGACTTCTTTCTAATTCGCAGGAAAACAGCGAAGACGAAACAACAGAATTATCCACCGGGTTATTCGACGCTGGCACAGCTGAGTTCCAGACGGCTCTCCTATATCTTTTAGCTGCCTATGGTGTTCTTGTGTTCCTTGGGTTGGCTTTTGAAGCATATTCTCGGCTTCAAAGAAGAAAAGTGAAACCGCAAGGCGAGTGTAAACAGGAATGTTTTCACATTTTCTTCCTCCTTGACATTTGAGAACCAGTTCTTGATAGAATTCCGAAGAATGAAATGTTTTATTTTAAATATTGCACTTTCACAGTCATGCGCAGCGTGTATATTTCACTGTTTTGAAAAGTCGCAGGTCTTATGAATACCACGATTACAACAACAACAGTTCTCTTTTTCTCTATTTTCATTGTCTTTCGCATTGTTCTGTCAGGTCACGATCTGTGACTCCCATCCAAACATTAGGACATAAACACTGCTCATGATGGTAAAAATAGCTTGTGGTATTCAGTATAATGCTTATAACACTACAGAGTTACCAGAGAGTCTCCATGCTAGTAACTTAATTGTGAACAAAAAGTGGCCCTTTGTCAATGAGTCTCGTCATTATTTTTCCACTCCCCTTTTTTATAGAGTGTCATCAGCAGGCCTGTCCCCAAACTAACAACGTAATTGACATACCCTTCCCTCTTGTTATCGAGTGTTATTAGCAAGGTTATCCCTCTGCTAGTAAGGAAATTGTTATTTACCTACTCCCCTTTGTTATCGAATGTCATCAGCAAGCCTGTCTCCTTACTAAAAACGTAAGTGATATAACCCTCTCCCCTTGTCATCGAGTGTTATTAGCAAGGTTATCCCCCTGCTAGTAAGGTAATTGTTATTTACCCACTTTCTTTTGTTATTGAGTGTCATCAGCCACTCTGTCCCTTTACTAACAACGTAATTGATATAACCCTCTCCCCTTGTGATCGAGTGGTATTGGCAACTATCACCATGCTAGTAAGGCAGGGGCGTAGGCACCAGGGGGGGCAAGGGGGCCGTATTATTTACGTATGTGATCCCTGTAGCAATAGAGGCATTAAACTTAGCTTGAAGCAAAACCAAAATTTAGATCTCAGAATGCAAGGAACAGCGTTTCAGAGGAGTTAAAAATTCAAAATTTCTCGAGGGAAAATGCCTCCGGACCCCTCTAGTTTGCTCGCGTCTGCGGCGCCCGATATCTTGCCCCCCAAATCACAAATTGATGCCGGCGCCTCTGTAAGGTAATTGTTATTTACCCACTTTCTTTTGTTATTGAATGTCATCACCAAGCCTGTCCCTGTTATTATACTAATAAAGTAATTGATATACTCCTCCCTCTTGTCATTGATAAGGTAATTGTGATCTACCCCATAATATCAAAACTTGGGATGAAATCATCTGAAATCATTATCGTTATTACTGCGGGTAACTTAGCATTTTGACACCATATAATGACGAATCTTTTATAGGGTAACCTTACGCAGTGTTTGTTTCTCTTTGCAGCTGATCCGAGGTATGAGAAAGCCAAGACATTAAAAGAGGAAATATTTAGCTCTATCAAAGAATTATGTGATAAAATTAAAAATAAGCGGGCTGCGATGGTGCAACAGCAAAAACAGTCGCTTTGGCAACTTCAACGGGTCAATAAATATAAAATCAATAAATACCAAACTGAGGATTCATTAGCACAACTACAAACTGACTGTGAAGCATAACAAGGGCCGACTTATTCGCGATATACCAACGTACATTACTTGTGAGTCTCTGAAGAAAATACATCCATTCAGAAGACAGGAAAAAATAGGTGACGTGTAGCATAATCCAAGGTGTACAACACAATGCATTTCATAACAATAGGATACACATACTATGCAATCCTATTAAAGTGCAAATGACCAGATTTAGTTTTCGGCTTTTTCTCAAATTTAATACTTGAAAAAGACAAATGTGACATTCTAAGTTCTCAAAAAAAACCCTCCAATCACGGTTCTTTGCGTTTTAAAATTTTGAAGTAAAAATTTGTCCGGTGTTTGGGTTCCAGATATAGCTTCACATTGTTTGCAACTTGCATTCTTATGCCATCAGTATAGCTGGTATTTCGACAGTTTTCTTTATTTGGCGCTCCGGCCACGCAATATCTTCCTCTACCTGTCTTCGTTTTATTCTCCATCGCTGTTTTTTTGACATCACAGGCGGAAGTCACGTGGTATTTTGGCTTCGCAGAAAGCGGACCTTTGTTTTAGGGAAAAATCAGCATTTTCAATACGTAATAAAACAACGAGAAACAATTTCTGGCAGAAAATAACTTCAGTTTATAATTAAAAACATATTAAAGTTTAAAAATAATTAAAAAAAAGAAAGAAAGAAAGCCATGTCATGTACCCTTTAACAAGCCTTTATGGAGCCGTAATGTTTTTATTAGTCACTTGAGCTGACCAGGTTGTTTCCACCATGTATTCAACCGAGAAGTGAACAAAATACTGGCAACAATTTCGAGGTTGGTTCAGCCATGTGAAACAGAGCGGGAAGAAATAGAATACATTTATTGCATAGGTGTTAGGGGGCGTCGACAAATCAAAAAAATTTTGCTTAACGTCCATTGGACGTTAAGCTGCAACCCCCTCCCCCCTTAACGTCCACTCCATACATTTGCTGTTAAATCACTTTATACTTTGCATATTAAACATATGTGTACAAACATTGCATAGATCTAGACTATATATTAAAGCTATGCTGTTTAAGTTTGTATCGCAAATGCCATGATTTTAAAATCTATTCTAATAAATGCAATTTTATAGAATTAGTTTTCATTGTGTTTCCGACTCATACCTTTTCTCACTGATTTGAGGGCACTACCAGAAACATCGATAAAAAATATGTAATTTTTGTAATTTTTAAAAACGTGCTCTAAGGAAAACATGTCTGTAATGTCGTTGAAGTTTGCTGTTACGTTTTTGAGATAGAGTTTTATAACGACGTTTACCTAGGATTTGGAAGTAACTTGTAATTATTATCTAAAGTTTTTACAAGAAACATTGGGTAAAAAGTTGGATAAGCATAGATTTCATGGTAATGACGATATCGGCTTTACCGGCTACAGCGTTACGTTATATGAAAAATTGAACTGCTCTATTTTATGACATCAGTCCCTGGACTTCATTAGTTTTATGATTTTATTAATAACATGCCCATTAAAAGTAGAACAATGTTTTCTCGGAAAAAACTGCTTTATTTAACTTAAGTTCAAAAACATTTTACCTTAACGTCCATGCCGTTACCCCCTCCCCCCTTTAACGTCCAATTTTTTTTGATTTGTCGACGCCCCCTTATTATAGCAGGTTTTACTACTGAAAGTTTGAATTATATTAAAACTCGACAATGTACTCGCAAAAATCTATTTGGATGGTAAAGACAGAACAATTGACCTTCAAAAAACTCAAACATAGCACACGCTTTGCACTGAAATATTTGATTTTGAACAATAAAGGTTGAGTTATAGTTTCATACGATCTTTATTAATGTCTTACTGTAAGTTTAAAAACGCAATATTTTACAATAGTAATTTTATGAACAATAAAGCTCTCATTGGCCGTAAATAAAAGAACAATTTTAGAGCAAACTGAGACCGGAAAATGTGAAAATTTTCTAGATTCAATATGAACTGAATCTTGTTCTAAATGATACACGTGCGCATGCATATAACGATAAATGTTCCTCAAACGATCTTCATTGTATTTGAATGCGCTGCCTTTTTTTGATGTTCCAAACATATCACAGAAGTGGTAACAAATGAAGAAGAAATTGAGAGTGAAACAGACAAAAAAATTTGGTACAACGAGCCTCGGCAACATTTACTGTTTTTTTATAAACTAGGTGTGTGATGATAGATATTATAAACTAGGTGTGATGATAGATATTATAAACTAGGTGTGTGATGATAAATATTATAAACTAGGTGTGTGATGATTGTTATTATAAACTAGGTGTGTGATGATAGTTGTTATAAACTAGGTGTGTGATGATAGTAAATACAAACTAGGTGTGTGATGATAAATGTTATAAACTAGGTGTGTGATGATAGTAAATTTAAACTAGGTGTGTGATGATAGTTGTTATAAACTAGGTGTGTGATGATAGTAAATATAAACTAGGTGTGTCATGATAGTTCTTATAAACTAGGTGTGTGATGATAGTTATTATAAACTAGGCGTTATCTCTACATTTGATATTTTAAGTCCTCAAAAAAATAATCTAACCACGGTTTTTTGCGTCTTGAAAACACAATTTTGAAGTAAAAATTTGTCCGGAGTCTGGGTTCTGGGTT
>JAOBRB020169699.1:0-12670 GCA_027575285.2 Zoanthus pulchellus
CAATTAAGAATTCCAACTGGTAGGAGGCAAACCAGCTGGCTATTTACAAAGCGTGGTAAATTTGTCCCTGGGATCACAGAGGACAAATTCATTCAGTGGTCAGAGTCGGGGAATCGAACCCGGGTCTTCTGCATTCAAAGCCCAAACTCTAACCACTGCGCCACGCTGCCTCCTCAAATGATATTTTCAAATAGCTATACAAATTTCATTTTCGAATGTAAAGTTTCAAATACCCAAACTGATAATAACGAACTTGGACAATGACCTGAAACAATTATGAAAAACAACCTCGTTTCGGGACCACCATGGTTCCACTTTCAAGGACATACGAAATAAAACTGAATTTTTCACCTACTTAAGCTATTTTGTAACTCCTTGATAGTTCCCACACGTTATTTTGCGTAATTTTTAATTTCAATTTCATTCAATCTTTAATATTCGATTTCAAACCAAGAAATCTATATCACGTTTTTAATAGTTCATATCTCAAATACGTACCTGCAAGATCGCACATCATTTCCAAGTGCTGCTTCAATACCAAATGCAATGGCAAACAGTCTACAGTTTACGGCACCACTTTGTTGCTGGACAGAAGGAATAGCTACAGAAATATTCTTGTATTCAGTTATTGCTGGTGGATAACCTGTGAGGCTTGCATTTCAAAGGCGGACGGCAACTTCATTTCATGCCTTTCTCGCGCTTGAAAGGATTTACCAAGACTGTCGTAAATCTCGACGTCGCTACGGCTGCAAAGGACGGTTTGACAATGTCGGGAGCCAGAATGGAGTATCTGCACGAAATCCCCCATAATAGGTTGAAACCCACCGGCCTGGTATAGCAGTGGGTCTTCCATCTTAAAAGATGGGGAAACTGCTTTTTAAGCAGATTTTGAACGGCATTTATGTGCTTATCTGTAGGTTCGCCGTTTGGGTTTTCAAGAAAGTCTTTGTCCGCCTAGTGTATGGTCCCGTCCACACGCGTTGTAGAGTTCCTCCCTTCCTGGGCTCATTTTTCATAATTGGGAGGACTTCGTCGCCTTCATTGAAAGTTCTCAAAGTGTGTCTAGCATTGTATGCCTTTTTTTGTCTTTCTTGGGCTTTGTTGATGTTTTGTACCGCTTGAGCCTTAATGCACTTATCAATGTTAAGCTGCATGGTGGGGAGGCCGGGCATAAGCGGGGGATTTGAACTCACATCATTTTTTCTGTTCAAATGATCAACCCCAGGGAAGTTATCGCTGGTCAAAAGAGTGCAAATTCCCCATTCCCCTCCCCTTCCAGAAAAAGGTCAAGGCATTGGTCAAACAAGAATTAACATAGGGATATACATGAATTATAAAGTTGTAAAAAACATGAAGCAACAACTTCAAAATGTAAGGTCCGTTTAATAAAAAATTGTCATGTAATTTATCTGGATACTGCATGCGGCTCATGTTTTCTACATTTTCCTCGTGTTCTCAAATGCCCGTCGTGTTTTATGACAGTATAAAACATGGCTTAGGCTTCTTTATTTGTAAAATAAAATAGGACTTTTCAACACACTTAGGATTAAACTTGATGTCTTTAGATAACACCAGCAACTGCATTGGCTAAAAAAATCGTACCTCGGCTAGCCAACAGAGTTGGATGCTTTAGTGCAAAATGTTCCTGCGGCAGCATTAACTGTCTCCTCATATGGCTTTACTGGTCGTTTTCTATATTTGTTGTATATTTGTGCTTTTTCAATGTCGCTGTCACCAGCATCTTTGGCGGGTAAATCTGTTTCTTTGTTTAAGAGACAAAATTTAAAGTCACACAAAAATATTCTGGACCACAACTACTTTACAAATATTTATCAGGACATGTTCATCGATACTTAAGCTTATCTATAAACTCGATCTCAAGTGGCAGGATTTTCAGTTACAAAAAAAAACCGAAAACACATGCACTGCAGGAGCAGTAGATAAGTGAATGTTTTGTCTTATTATTATTATTATACTCACAGTTAATGATGGTCCAATATTGATGTTTCCATCTTTGAATGTAAGAGTTTTTTGCTTAGGTCCAACACGACTTGCCACTTCTACTTGAGCTATAAAATTTAAAACTTAATGAGTGAGTATCAAGCAAATACAATAAACTGATAAACCAAGAAAGAACAATAATTAAAAAAGAGCACTTTAACCTCAAAGAGAAGTGGTAGAACTCTGAATTATTGTTGGTACAAACAGATGTTAAACCTCGGATGCACAAGCAATAACTATTTCATAGTTGTTATTGTTGTTGCCAGATAAGGCAATAATAGGTAAAAATAAATCTGTAAATTCTTATACTAAAAATGATTTGAAGGCATTAAAAATGTGAATTTTTATTCAACTGATGACAGCACAGTATTAAACAATTTATAATACAATGAACTTCATGTATAACTTGATTTAAAAAAATACCAGGGCTTGAGATCTAAAATAAAAAAAAGGATTGTCCCTTTTAATATAAAAATGCAACTACTGAAAATTCGTTTCAATCCGGTCTACTCAGTAACCCAGAAATAAATATATTCTATGAATTTGAATATAAAGCTTATAGCATGCTTTACCTTGACTGTAGCCAGGTCAACACGAACATGAACTCGTAATTTTGTTCTGTTTTTAATGTGATCCACTTCCTCGACAACGACCCAGTCATTCCATTCTTCTTCATACTCTTGAAGGAACAAATCGCTACTAGCATTTATGGCAAACATACTTATAATTTTTGAAATCACTTCATCCATTTCATCAGTTTCTTTGATATCAAACACGTTTCGGCTATCGCCAAACTGAAGAAGGACCTGAAAAAGTAGTTCCATGCGATCAACCACGCATGAATTAACATCTCATAAATATGTATTAAACAATTGTATTAAAAAAGAAAAAGAATATCGCAATATAATCAATCATGGCACTGATGACATAACAAAACATAAAAAACGGCCCGATGGGTTCTTTACGCGACAAAGTTTCATTGATTTCTTACCTTCTTCACGGAAACCGAAGCAGCCTCCATTTTGATGTCTGCTGGTTACCAGGTCTCAGTGCGCCGAAAATCCAAGATGGCGTCGGTTGAGCTCAGGCTACTAACGTCAGGACGGACGGACGGCCTGGAACTAATTGAAATTTTGAATCAAGGAAAGACTTATTTGAATAAATATCTGATATGTTTTTTAAAGTAAAGTTTTTCATAGAACTGTAAAAAAGGTTTTAAAATATTCATGATTGCTCGAATCATCGGATTAAATTTTAACCAACAGTTACATTAATTTTTAACAGAATAATTTATGAAACTGAGCTTAAATAAACTACTTAATTTTGGAACTTTTGTTGCTATTTTGTATTATAAGAATTTCTATTTTTATAAAAACACAAACCTGTTAGACCAGTTATGTTACTGATGTACTCCCAGTCCCCACTATGGGAAACTTTACCATCTGCAAATATTGTCAGCTGGTATATCAATATCTGAGTTACAGCAAGTGGGGCATGTTGGGCTAGTCACTGTATTTGCCTCATCAAATTCATTGATCAGAAGGGATTTTCGTTTTAGCCCATATATCCCCTCGCTTTCGTCTGGGCCGCAGAGTTTATACTTGCAAATTGGTATTGACTCAGCAGGAGTAGGAAAATTAAGAGATTTGGGAGGTTCGATTTGAGTAGGTACAGCAATTCTTAACTCTTCAACACTGTTCATAGTTAATGCAATTTGTTTATACACTGAGCCAAACACTTGTTGAATATTTTCATATGAATCTTGAGCTCCTTCAAAAATGGCAAGCAATTTTTCTGTTTTTATGGATTGTTGTTTGTCGGAGTTCAGGATTTGCAACATTAATTTGGTTGAAATGCCACCTTTGTCACCGCTTATTAAAACCCAAACTCTATTTGCTGGAATGGTATCATGATTAACAATGGCTCCCTTATCTGAAAGGTTGCGCAGAGTGGTTTTGAGTACTTCCTTAAAGTTAATTACTCTTAAAAGGTGAGCTGTTTTTTTTATTTCCAGATTTGTCCACAGCCTCAAAAGTGCCACAATCATATTCAGTTTTATAATTTTTTAGTTCAGAACTGTTTTTTTTTCTGTTCCAAAAACGTCAATTCCAAATTCAGTACAAAATGTCTTCTTTATCATACGTAACATGTCCCATGGCATTTGGCTTTTTAATGCCGCTACAGTTTCAATGGAAAAGTTTATTAAATATTTTGATATCAGCGTTTGAAGCAGCGGCAAACAAAATCCTTTTTATTCCGCCTAATGTCATTTGAGTGCTGCTGATGAATGTCTTCCGGTAGGTTAGACGGGGAAGATAGTATTTGTTCAAGTTTTTCTTTGGCAGCACTTCTTTTTCTGATAGTGCTAGGTGAAGCACTTCGACTCCCCTTTTCAGCAACCACAACCGGAATAAATGTTTTTGGTCGGCCACGGACATTTTCCACAACAAGCATACCATTATTACTCGGTTTTTGGCCCACCAAAGATCGCAAAACTTTCCCTTTTTCTTCATTGAAAGGAACACTAGTATTTAGAAGTTCGTCATACTTTTAGATTTTGAAGCTAAAGAAAGCTGTTCTTGCAGTTTGATAATTTGATGCTGAAGAACAGCATTTTCTGTTTCGACTCCAAGAGCAGTTTCGAAAGAAAGTTTGTCCTGCGCACTTAAAAACTTAGGAACTTGAAAAAGAATATGGCAAGGCAGATTCAAAATATTGGGCTGCACCGAACCAGTAGAGTTAGCCAGCTTCCGAACACTCATTGTATTGCTTAGTTTTTGCTTTTTAGTTAAAGTTTTCTTCACGTGTTTCGCTCCTTTGGAACACACTAAATGGCAAAAATGTTTTGTATTCTCGGTGTTTTTTCTTTCGGAAACTCTGTACTCGACAACGGCAGAATGACAAGTGTTACACAGTTCGTTGCCTGGGTGAAATGTATGGTTCAAATTAAAACAAGCCCCGAAGTCCCTCAAATATCCAGACACTGGCACAAACTTGGACGATGTTCTTGTGCAACAAACACAACACAATCCTCTTCTAGCCATCGGCATTATCACAATAACTCGCCGACAACACGAACTTCTCTCGCCACAAAACAAGGCGTTCAACAAATAGTTTTGCAAAAAACTTTTAGGCGAAACTCCCACTGTGTAGGAAAACTAGTTTTTAGAAAAACCTTTTTTAAACGAACACTGCCAGTGCACAATTTTTGAAGGGAAAAACACGTCAGAACACACTGCAAAAGCAAACACTTCGAGCTCTTATATTATATATTTTTTCCCGCCTTTTTTAACCTTAAATTCCCGGATTTGCTTCCGAAAATTTAAATGGAAGAAGAAGCAAATTCTTAATTAAAACAAAGAAGACTTGATCAAAAACTCAAGAGACGAAAAACAGCAAACATGGTGAAAATGGTGCTGTAAGTTCATTGATCGCTAAATATAACAAACAAAATACTTATCCACTCTATAAAAAGTTTAAAACCTTTAATACCTTTAAAATCACAGCATCGATGGTTCACTTTCTAGTCCAAATCGTCGAAATCTCCGGCATTTTGGTTTTATTCTCTCGCGCCAAAGCTGAGTTAAAAACTACGCATGCGTGCATCTCGGCACACAACCCGCTGACAATTACAAAATGCAGTGATTAAAATAGCACATGAACCGCCCGTGAGTTCGGATATCGCTTCACTTCACTTTCGATAGAAACTGCCAGTCATATAGTATATCCTGACCTTTTGAGTCGGAATGTTTGGATTCTTAAAAGATATTTTTAAGCATTTTATGAACTTTTAAAGTACGTACGAAAAATAGTTCTTTGATAAAATATCTGTTAACTGGCTGCAGCAATAAAACTATTTTTAAAAAGATAATATATGTAAAAAAATTATGTTAAAAACATTCTAGCATCAATCAACATGAAAAACGATAAATCATTTGTTTATAAAAATGCTAACATTTGTAAAGCTATAGAAGTCTTAGAAATTTAAAAAACACGAAATAATAAACTTTTTAAACTTGTAGCGATAAAAACAACCTTGTAGATGACAACAGTTTGGTCAACAATGTTTCTTGTCTTATTTTGAAACTTTGAAGAATTCAACATGGTCTAATGCGGCATAGAATATTAAAACAAAAATACTGATTCCATATTGCGAACTCACCTTTGCTGTTTGAGCCAATAAATACATGGCCCCAGCGACTATACTTCCTGTTTCGGTCATACTTTCAAATATATCTTCATTACAAAAGTCTTCTACTGAGCCAATGTCCATAAATACTGGGTGGGAAGGAGGCCGCGATTGACAGAAAGTTTGTAATATCCTTGAATGGGGACGGCACACGAAATGGCAAAACCGGAGTTAATGTACCACAAAAAAGACAGTCTGTCTAAAATGTTTTGGTAAAATTGATTTGTTATACCGTGTGATCGATTTTTTTTCCTGTTTTCTATTTTTTTATCATGTGAATTTTTGTTACTGGTTCGAAACTAAATGCACAGCTTCCGTTCATGATAATTTAAATTTTATTGTAATTCATCTTGCTGGCTTGAATTAGAAGTACATAAAGTTTGAGTAGCATTTAGATGGCAATAATTGTAATAATTCAGAAAACGTAATTTGTGCTCAAGGCAAGAATTATGAAGAAAAATATCTTTATTTAATTTTTCATCTCGTTTTCTTGGTCGACTGCAGAGTGAACGAAATTTAGAAGTTTTTATCAACATCAAATCGCCTGACTTTCTAAGCTTAAATTCCCAATTCTCGCAAATAAAGTCAAAGATTTTAAAAATGAGTTAACGAGTCATTATTCCCATGTTTTTATAAAAGAAATAAAGACTCGAAATGTTTATAAAATTTTCCCCAGAAAGTTACAAGAAAATTGTCTGTATTCGCCTGCATTTCATGTCAATCCTGAAATAAATATGACCCAGGCACTGTTTTCCAGGTGTATACTATTATAAATTAATTAATATGAAACTTGTTTTTCTTTTTATTTTAACAAAACAGTTAACATTTTACTTTTCCAGGTGTTTTCTTGGCTTTCTTTTTGTTGTTCTTCCTTTCATTTTCATATGTCTTACCATTCTTTAAAAAAACTGATTTGTAATTAGTTTGCTGTAGTAATAAAACATATACTGCATATCGAAAGAAACATAACAAAATTTACAATTTTTATAAAGCTGATGCTCATTTAAGAAATTGAAGAAAAAAATTATTATTTAGGATGTGCCAAATAAGAAACTAACTGGAAGGAAGCCGCAAACAAGACAGAAAACTTGCATTGTCCGACGTCTTTTTGACTGTCTTTTTATTATTGTTTCCTTTTTTTACAACAGCTTTTTCAGCTTATAAAAAAAGTTTATATCATTGGTAAGTAGCTTGGAATCTTTAAGACTAACATTAAAATAACAAATGTCACTTTAAAGAATGGACTAAGGACCGATTACTATGAAACTTTCTTGAAACTCTCACTAGCTCTTTTCTACCTGCTTCGCGATTTTCACTGCCTTTATCAAAGTAAATGTTATTGTGCTGGAGTTTGTATCGCGGTTATAAGCGATGTCGCAAAGATCGTAACATAGCGATATTTTAGAATAAACCTAAGCTCACCCATTAGAATAAACTATGTCACAGTTTTTGTGAATTGTGATCTCCGACACTGGCCAATTTTCGTTTTGCACAAGGTACATTAGTCGGATAATGGTCTACGTAAGCTTCGTGTTTTTTGTTACCACTACCCCAGTTGACATTGACCAACTGACCGGGCTTTAACGGTGAAGGATTGGATAATTTGCTACTCACTTCTGAATATCTATCTTTTAACTTTTTACAAGCAACTGCCACGTAGCGAAACTCCATTCTGGTAAGTGATTGGAAATTGATTGTATCCATGGAGACTGTTCATCACAACCGTTTTGTTTGGCTTTGTTGGTAAGTTTTATAACCACCCCTTTCGATAGATCTCATACATTATACTGGTGATTGATGTTTGGGTGATTCGTTGCCATACTGCTACTGACAGATACATGGCGGTCAGTTGCAATCATGTTGATAGTGATGTCTTTGCTTTCAAGAAATTCTATACATCTTGTAAAGTCCTTCTCCATAGAATTGGAAGAGGTTACCTCTGACTCTTTAATGACATTGAAGGCAACAACATTGCCAGTGCCATCATCCATTGAAGTATACATGCCATATTTGACAGAATGTCTTCGACTGTCACAACGACCGTCACCATCAAGATTTACAACAGGAAATAAGGGTTTTTGCTCGGTCATAAAACACACTTTTTTTGAAACATTGAAGATTAAAACTTGAGGCGAGGCATTTGATAGCAGCAAAGGTTTTTCCTGTGAAAGAAATAGATGTAGCTTATAACAGATTGCCAAGGGTTTTCACAATTGGCTATGAATCCAATTGAGTTATATGACCTTTATGGCAGGTTAACTCAACTGCTAGCGTGCTACCAATTGTTTTACTGTCAAGTAAGACTACTATATCTCCACACTCAGGGCACCTTTTCAGCAGCCTTAATAAGCAAGAATAAAAAACAATTAATTTATTTTCTATGTCTGGAGTGCTGGACTCCATATCAAATTCATCTTCAGATGGGATATCGTCTTAATCGGACATATTTTCATTACCCCGTAATTGCCGATTAAGGTCTAGGGCAGATTACATTTTGTTACTTGGATTTCGCGTTACATACGGATGATCATTTGTAATTTTCCTCATCTTCTGCCATTAAATTTGTTGGGAGGGGAAAACGTTCGTTCACATGGTATATTTTCAGTTTGTGTTTCCATAGGATTGAAATAGTGCTGTGTTTTGAAATCATGCATCAAAGGACTAAAAGGAAAGATGTTTTCAACTACTTGTAAGGTGGGCTCCTCAATTAATACTTCATGTACAATGTTTTCGTCATTTTGGGTTGCTAGGAATAGCTCTGCAACAGGCTAATAAAATATATCAAAATGTGGAGCTTTTAAGAAAACTAAACTGGTACGCGAATTAGACTAATTTTTAAAAAAATATTTTGTTTGTCAGCTTTTACAGCAATACTGGCTTTTTATATACATTTTTTTGCGCTGCAAAACAGGCTAAAACACTACGAAATACTTAACGTATGGAAACAATTTTGGAATCAAACGAACGGCAAAACATAGTAGATCATAAATGTGCAAAAAAAACGCGTCAGAAACACTTTATGCGACGAGAAATGACAGATTTTTGAAGGAGCTCTAAAACCAGCATTTTTGGCAAGATTATTAATGGGTGACCATTGCAAAAGTTTCAAAAATTGGCCGAATTTTAATCAAACTTTAACAGGCTAAAACTTTACGAAATATTTAAACGATTTTGGAGTCAAACGAGCGGCAAAACATCGTAGAACATAAATGTGCAAAAAAAGCAAGAATGAAGAGCACTCACTAAACTATTATAAACTTAACACAAAAAAGGTTATTTAAGCGATTTTTTACACAGTTCTAACTAGTAGTTTAGTTTAGCAACGAACATACAGTGTTCTCAGGAGTTTATTGAAGCCTTAGAGATGTCCAAATACACTGTTTAACTCTAACAATATAAATAATAATAATAATAATAATAAATAATAATAATAAATTTAGTTTTTATATAGCGCAGCAAATCGTAGGTAGATGCTCTCGTGCGCTTAACAAAAATTCATAAAATTTCATTTAAGATTAATATACACTGTAAAATGAAAAGAGCCGATTTGGCCCCATAAAATGGGGCCAAAACGGCAAGTCCTAAACAGTACCATTAATTAGGGTCTAATCAGCCCTATGAAAAAGGTAATGTTTTGGCTCCTTTTTTTGGGTCGAATTGACCTCATTATTAGAGCCAATTCAGCTCCTTTTAGGAGCTGATATACAAAAGAGGGGGTATGTTTTGTATTTTTGGGGTTTTGAAATGACCCACTTTAAATTCAGCCCTTAGAAAAACGACCCCCCAAAAAGTGCCAATTCAATTCTTTTATATTCACTTCAGCCTCATTTTGAGTCCACCTGAAATGCTTTTCTCTATTTAGTTCTGCAATCATTAGACAAAGTAGAATAAACACAATTCATCTGTTCATTTACCTTTGTATATATCATCATACAATTCAAAAAACTGTATACATGCATGTCTTCTTATAAAAAGCACAACATAGATAACGTTTTATATAATTATATATTTATATTTGTATGTGTTATAGTATACATTAAAATTAAACATAATTGCTTAATCACTTTGAAACAATTTCAGTATTGTCCTTCTTTAACTAGTGTCTTTTCCATTTCAATACAGCATGCCTTACCCCAATAGATAAACACAACATTATCCCACCAAAATCCAACAATGCAATTACCAGTTTGCATTCAAAGACATCCCAAAACAGACTGTTTTAAATAAGAAAAAACTCAATTTTACATGGCTCTTGCATTAAATTTACAAACAAAATAAGGTGTATGCAGACAGTTACTTGTTCTAGAAAATTTAGCCCTATAAAATATAAACCATAATTATATTTCCAATCATGATTAATAATAATATATAAGAATTACATACAGTTGCAGACTTTGAAACAATTTCAATTTTGTCCCTCACTAACTTGTCTCTTTCTCATTTCAGTAAGGTTTGCTCAACACAAGAAATAGCACAAGTATACAGTTCCTTCTTTCTTCACAATTTCAGTTAAAAAACATGAAATTGCTTTTCAATTGGCCATTTACAATTTATCAGATGATAAATTTCCCTATAACAGCAAGCCCGAAAGATAGCACGAAAACGAGGCCCAGTGATAATTTTTAAAACAGTGCTTGAAAAGTACCTTACAGCTTTACACATTATTTTTTTTTACATTACACAAAAACTTTTTTCTGTTTTTGCAGTGGTTTAATGTTTTGTGTCATTTTTGAAAAACTTTTGTTTGTTTAATATTTAGTACTGAGATTTGTTTTCAGGCTATAAAATTTTGTTTGGAAACTATATTAGGCTTATGCATGAGCAAGGGAATTGAAAAAGGAAGTGACAGACACTAATTTCTGTCGTCTTCCAATTTCAAGGAGAGCTTGTTCTAAAAAATTTGAAATACTTATACAATATGTGTAGGATATATTAAAAACATAAAAACACCCCAAAAGGCCAGTCACAGCATCAATAACGTTACATGGGGGAATGCTACAAATGATGCTTCCATCAGCCACTATACACATTAGATCCACATCATATAGGTTAGCACCGACCATTACAATTTGTGGCTGAATAAAGCCTTCTATTTCGTTTTTTTTGTATTTATTGACTAATTATTTTTAGTATAAAAAACAATATATTTTTGATGTAAATGCTTATCAATTATTTTTATCTTTACTATTATTGATATTTAGCCAGGGCAGATTCTTTCCGTCTTTTCACTCAAGAACTTAAAAACTCTCAAGTTAAAAATTATCAAAGTTTACTAAACGGTACAATTTAGTTTCGCAGTTCGATTTTTCTGAAGTCCTAGAGGCTGAAGATGATGTCGAAACAGACTTTTGAACGCACTGGGGAAGACATCAAATTCAAAGAAATATTAGTTTAATACAGCAATTAAGTAAAGAGTTAAAGAATAATGTCAGGAATAGATTTCTAAAATGAACACTAGAACAAATAAAAAGCATCAAAAGAATCATTAAAGCAACTACATTGACAATATTTAACATAAGTTTCTTGTAGATTTTTGAAAAACCTAGCACACAAATCTTTTTTATTCATGAAAACCGTTACTTCCAGGCGTGCGCATGTTCAGTGTTCATGTGTTTGTAGCTGGCCGCTGAGTTTACATCGCAAGTTAAATTGGCGCGTACTAACAGAGATTCCTGCTGTTTGATATCAACACTTTTTGGGAGCATTCTCTTGAGTTTTAAACGCTCCTTCACCAATGGGAAATAGTGCAGCAATCACTTTCAAATCACTTGAAATACAAATAAGGTCTTCTTCATTGACCCCGTCGGTTTCTGAAGGTAGAAGTACGAAGGGAAAGACAAAACCATATAACTTTTAAGTTAAGATTACGGAATTCATTTTCGAATTTATCTGACTTACCTATTCGTTCAAGAGGCTGTTTTGTATGTCCAAAATGGCTCCTTTCAAGGGGCTGTTTTTATATGTCCAAAATGGCTCCTTTTAAGTGGCTGAAATTGGCTCCTTTCAAGGGGTTGTTTTTGTATGTCCAAAATGGCTCCTTTCAAGGTGCTGCTTTTATATGTCCAAAATGGCTCCTTTCATGGGGCTGAAATTGGCTCCTTTCAAAGGCGAAATTGATAAAACGGGCCAAAACAGGTTTTGTTAGGGCCAATTCAAAAATCACAAGGATAGGATCAACACATTTACAGCCTGTTTTAGCCTTTTGGAGCCAAAGCAGACCAATGTGGGCCAAATTGGCTTTTGAAAAATAGGGGCCGAATTGGCTATTGGGGTCGATTCGGCTCTTTTAATTTTACAGTGTAGAAAGGATAATTAAAATACAATATAATTGCTTTTAAAACTACTATTAATACTATTGTTCAAAACTATTATCAATGCTATTTAAAAATACTAAATTTGAATCTTAATAATATACATGAAAAAATTTCTCGATTCTGATTGGCTAAGAGCAGTGCTGTTTTAAGGAAACACAGTGCAGAA
>JAOBRB020169896.1:0-12667 GCA_027575285.2 Zoanthus pulchellus
GGCTCAAGCCGGAAATGACCCTATTTTTCAAAACAAATGACCGATATTAGTAAAATTTAAACGCATTGTGGATCAAAGACTAAAATTCAAACCAATTTGTATATTTTACGGGTAAGCTCTATTATTTTCAATAAAATTTTGCGGATATACAAACCTTAAAAGCTACGTTATCACTGCCGTACGATTCGACGGAGGAATTGACGCAACCAAACTCTAACTCTAAGGCCTACTTCATTCGACGGAGGAATTGACGCAACCTGACTCTAACTCTAAGGCCTACTTCATACGTAAAAAATGAATTTTTAAATTGACATTATATTCATTGATTAGTTGACATAAAAAACTGTCCAATTTGGACGGCAGCTTTCATGCGACTGGCTTGATTGACGTCTAAAATGTGATGCTGTAAAGACAAAGACGTTTTATCCGTTTACTACAGACGCATAAAACATTTTGGACGAATATAAATCTTCGAACGAATTTCATTCATTTTATACGTCGCAGGATCGTAAAATTTTATAAAATATTCAACTTCGAAATAAATTCGTCGGTACAAAGTTAGGCAACTGGGCGACATACGAACACTGCCTAACAGAACAAGCCATGAACATCGAAATAACGTTGTGATGAAGCTGAATGGCTAGTCCTAATTTGAAGAGAGAACCAGGATATGTTGCCTTTATTAATTCTTATCCGATCTAACTTCACGCCGCTTTTTCCAGGTAAAAAGGTTCGAGAAAAATGATCTCAGTGACTAGCAAAAATTCAAGGTGTTTGGCCATATCTGCGTCTACTTGCGGGAAGAACATTCCTTCCATCCTAACACCTGTGCATGATGCAATCTTGCTGCAGTCTTGATTATTACCCGTTTGTCATCTTCTTGGTTCTGTTAGAAGCCTAGAACTGGTGGGACTCTTGCAAAATGGCGTCTGCAATTTCTCAGTTCAGACTAACAACAAGTCTCTCTAGCAATGATCTCAGTAATTATTTATTGGTTGTCAAAATGTTCTAGTAGCTTTTCCTTCATATGTTATGTGTTTAAATATTTAATAGAAAAAATATGAGAGTGCGGTGCCTTTACGAGGACAACTCTGGACTGCCAAGGTAGTCGTCCATTTTGGAGTCGAAGATCGCTAATGTAAACGGGTTCAGCTGCATGTCCAGTAGCCCTGCTTCCGTGTTTGACGCTGCAGCTTTAATAATACAGTCTCCAGGTCATGCACATGTAATAGTCTAGCTCGTACGGACTCCATCAATTACTTTTCTTCTGGGAACACAACTAAAGCACTGCATTTTAGTTTTCAGCGTTGCTATATTGTACGCGTCCCTCGGCTTGCTCTTTTTGTAGTTTAGTTGGGAAACCATGCACTTCCGTTCCACATATAAAGCAGTCTGTTAGAAACCTGAAAAAACTTTCTGCACTTCGAACCAATAGTTGGGACATTTTGAGCTTGTGGGCGCATCTCGAGAAAACAATACTTAGGGTTGCCACTATTTACTGGATGTAACTGGATGTAACACTAGATGTAAAATTCAAGGACTTTTTCAGGACATTTTCAAGCAAATTCATTACTTTCTCGATCAAACAAAACTTGAATGCTTTGCACATTTTTTTTTCAAAAATCATATTTACAAGCTTTAGAAGATTGTACCTGGAAAAAAATCAAGCCTCCCAGAGTCGTGGTTTTTGTTTAAGAACATTGTCACATCAAAAATATTTTAACAATCAGCTTATTTTTATTATTTTTGGAAGTTAAGAAAGAAATGTTTTCCCTATTTCTAGGACTTTCCATGATTTTCAAGGACCGTGGCAACCCTAAATACTCTCAGCAGTACGTTTTGTGGAACAAAACGAAAGTGGGTTGGTCAGTTAATTTCATCGCTCTCCAGGCTAATTACATAACACATAAATGAAATTTATCATCTAGTTGAAGATTACATCAACTGCGGATGATGCTAGAAGCTAATTAAATATAATATTACTCTATTAATTTATAGAGTGTATTTAGATGATGAGGACCAGAAACCGGTCAGTTAAAAATTACACACTTTCATTTGGTTTTCAAATGAGTCAAAACTGTTACCTTCAAAATAAATTCTGAAATTAATGTCAAAGTATATCGCTCTCTTAATTCCCCTAAAATTAATGCGCAATAGAATGCATAAATGTATTTTTATAGCAAAGTATTGGGGCCTTTTCACAGAAAGAAAAAACAGTTTAATAGTTGAAATTTCGATTTACTTTATTATTTTTAAAGTTGCTAGGGATATTTTGCATAAACCAGCCAATAAAACATTGCAAAAATCATGACAGAAACAAGATTTTCTGTGTGCTGCCTCGTTTCCGTGACGCAATTTATTTTTTTGCACGCCAGTTCGAAAAATAGATTCCTGGTTTTCAACATCATCCGAAAAGAGGATTTCTTAGAACTTTTGATATGTTGTAGAGGAGTCCTTTCTGGACCTAAAACCGTTGAAAATCCTTCTGTTGCTATTAGTGGTAGTTTCACCTCTAATTTTTCACAGATTGACTGGACAAGTGCCGACTTTAAACATTAAGAAGTTGTGAGAAAGGTAAAAGTATCATCTCGTAATAATATTTAGCAGGTGAAATTTCCTTGGCTATTTTTGTGTCATATCATGCCTGTAAATTGGGATCAATGGCCACGTGAATCGATATTCAAGATGGTTTTCTTAGTCACACTCTATTCAGCATAACAATGAAATGTTTTCCTACTATCTTGAGTGAGAATACAAGGCTCTCTCTTACAAGCCCTAACCATGATGCCCCAAAAAATTGCCCATCATAGAATTTATAACTATGTATGGGGAGCAAGTAGATAAAAAATAAACTTATAACTGCTAAAAAACACAACGTTTCCCACCAGGAGAGGGATCAGATTTAGAATCCTATACCAAAACCAAGGGTGGCAATTACAATGGAAACAGTGGGAAGAGAGGGGCAGTTACTCCATGTACGTTAGTGAAACAGTGGGGAGAGAGGGACAGTTACTCCATGTACGTTAGTGAAACAGTGGGGAGAGAGGGACAGTTACTCCATGTACGTTAGTGTAACAGTGGGGAGAGAGGGACAGTTATTCCATGTACGTTAGTGAAACAGTGGGGAGAGAGGGACAGTTATTCCATGTACGTTAGTGCACATTATTTATCATTGAAGTTACACAAGATTAACTGCCAGGAATAAAAAAACTGGAGTGAAAGGTGCAAACCTCATCTCTCAGCATCGATGAAAGAAAGTTCATCATCACCAAATGTTTTCGGGGGAACTTTAAACACAGTGACCTGAAAAATAATACTTAATTTTCTCAGAATATTAACATACATTTAGTTCACAAAACCAGTGAAACCCTCCTAGCTAAATGGACACCTAGCACAATAGATGGACACCGGACACAGCAAATGGACACCCAACCCAGTAGATGGACACCCATCACACTAGATGGCCACCCATCGCACTAGATGGCCACCCAATGCACTAGATGAACACCCAACCCACTAGATGAACACCCAACCCACTAGATGAACACCTAACGCACTAGATGAACACTCAACACACTAGACGAACACCCAACACACTAGAAGGGACACCCAACACACTAGGGCACCCAGAATACGATAAGGATACACAATACACTAAAAGGACACCCAATACACTAAAAGGACACCCAACACATTCAATGGACACCCAATACAATAGATGGACACATAAAAGACTCTGAAAAAGAATAAACACACAATCAATGCCACATACCAAAACAATTGCTATATTTACACAAAAATGAACAAACTCTTACCTGATAGCATCAACAACAACAATCTTGAATTCGTCTGAAATCTCGGACATAAATGATGAAATTTGCTTCATCAGCCTGTCCACACTGCTTTCATTTCCAGTCTAAAATTTAATGAACTACTTTCAATAAAACAACAAAATATCAGCAAGCAATTACAATAAATATGACATGGCAATTTCCTGCATTCTGAATGTTTGACGCTCGGCGCACGTCCGGACGGGCTTTTTAGATGTTTACTTTTAAAAAAATTTCAGAGCTTTTACTAGATCAATGGTATCCTGAGGTAAGCTTGTGGAGTAAGTAAGATACTGTGTCAGGGAGCTGTTGTATCTTGACTGTTGTTTATTGATTAACATACTGTACGTGTGATCAACCAAACGAGCTGCTTTGCCGAAGTCATGTACCGAACACTGAAATATTGAACGTCTTTCATTGGCAGCCCAATAAGAGCATTCTTAACGATCATTTAACGAATTCACGAACGCGCTTGCCAACTGAGACGATCGAAAATTGATTACAAATTTTCTATGACATTGTGATTCCCTAACCATCTCAATAACTCTCCACAAAAATGCATAAAAAACAATTTTCAATCATTTCCGAAGCTTTCCAAAAACTGTCGTATATTTCCGTAGGCATAGGGCATGGGATAAATCACATAACAAATAAAGAAGCCTAAGCCCTGTATTACACTATGATAAAACACAACTGACATTTGAGGTCACGAGGAAAAGGTAGAAACAACGAAACTCATCAGGCGAGTGTTTTCCACATTTCTCTAGTGTTCTCAAATGTCCGGAGTGTTTTATCACAGGGCAATACACGGTTTAGGCTTCTTTATTTGCTTGATGAAATAGATTTTATACGCTGCTCAACAGAAAGTGACTTATCAACAGTTTTCGCTTCTTCTTGTTTGTTTGATGAATTACTCTAGTCTTCAGAACTTTCTGTTCTTTGCAGAGAGCCTCATCAAAAGTATCTTCAAAGAAAACATTTTCCGCTCTCTCTAACATAAATGTTGGCAAGAGAAATGCTTGTGGTAAAAAACAATAAATTACGCTTTTTATGTTTATACTCTGATGAAACACGGATTACTTATCTATCAGAGCGCTTTAGGGTTTAAAACCGTTTTATCTATTTTATAGCTTATTATAAGTGAAAAATTAAGTTCACTTCCTTAGTCTGCATGTAAAATTATCAGACCTCCGTTATACTTTTATGAGCCTCGTAAAGAACTCAGTCTGATATTTTCCATACAGATCTGATGCTTGATTATTGATCTCTTAATATACCTTAAGTAATGTTGTGATGGCAAGGGTAGCTATACTGCGATTGACGTCTGTAATCAGATTTTCAAGATCCAGGTTGCAGGTGGTAACGGACATTGGTTGCACCATGGCAACCTTGTTGAGTGTACGAACTGCAGCAAATCTTAGAGTTGGTCGTGGTGAACTGAGAAACAGCTGGAGAACTGTAATAATAGAAATAAAATACAACTTATTGTGTTTATAATTCCGCTTATCTATGAGTCAAATTGTTTGTACCATGATACTTTAAAAAAACTAATATCTGAAAGTAAACGTTTTTCGATCTTAAAACTTATCTTCAGAGTGAAAACTAGTTTAAAGAACTGCTCCGTCTCAGTTAAAATATACTACTATTAACATAAATTAAGTTACATCAATTCTCTTTTTCTTTCTTTTTTCTCTTTTTCCTTTCCTTTCCTTTTGTTTTTGTTGTTGTTGTTGTTGTTTATTCTTCCCTTTATATAATGTTTACCTCCTCTTCGCCATATTTATATAAATGTTTTACTTTTTTGTGCCTGGACCCCTGATCAGATTAGCTTTTTAGTTATTTTGGGGGGCCAGTGACCCTGATTTAGTAAGTATTTCTAAAGAAAAAAAACTTGTAAAAGTCTGGGGTAAATAAGTTGTTGTTTTGGGGAATAAGAATTTTGTTCATAAGATTCTACTTGTCTACTATGTGACTACGATAAAAAGAGCCTCAACAATGCATCTTTTGATGGAAGAATAAACAGTTCTCAAAGCCATGAAAGTGAAAAGTGACTAGAATTTCTTTAAAGCTAAGGTGACTGAACGATTCAGATTGTTTTCATTTATCTTCGTGTTCTAAAACTCTATCTTCCAATTTCCTTGCTGTTTCACCTTTTATGCATTCCATACCATAATTACAAATTGATTCATAGACAATATGTGAAGGATGGAAATTTCTGTCTTTAAGTATAAAAAGACATTCAAAGTTTCCAATTTTTCAAAGGATGAAACAAAGTAAAAATGTCTCCAGTGTAATAGTTTGATTTACGTAGAAATTTATGGCTTTCTGTTTCATTCTTATGACATTAAGGCAAGCGAATTTCAGCACCATATAAATCTGAATTGCTGTCAGATTTCCAAAATCTGACATTCTTTTCACAACTAGTAAAATAGCATACATACCGCACCCAAAACTTTTGAAGAAACCACATCTACCTGATATTGCAGGGCACAAATCTCTGGATTTCAAATTTTTCAAATTGACTAAGGCTCTGGCTGCCTCGTAGATAACCATCTAGACAAAAGAGCATAAACTATCAACAACACGAAACGTCAGTAAGTTTTCACACTTTTTATACCGTTATATAAATTACGTATTTATCACTAATAATAATAATAATAATAATATAATAATAATAATAATAATATAATAATAATAATAATATAATGATGATGATAATAATAATAATAATAATATTAGGTGTCAAGTCTTTCTAGCCGGCCAAAGGCCTACTAATTGGGGACACCATCTTTACCACTCTAGGTGGACGGAGACCTTTCACTTTATTTAACACAAACACAGAAATAATCCCCGAGGGTGTACGGTTTAACGTCCTTATTTGAGAAGACGTAAAAGTCTAACCATTTGCAGATGTTAGAGCAAAGGCAGCACTTTCTCCTCAATTATTTTAAGAAGCTGAGTGTTGGTCCGGTTGGGAATCGAACCCGAGACCTCACGCACGATAGAACGGCATCTTACCAGTTTGTGTAACCAGACGGCGACACCGACACCAACAGAGCTCAAACTAATTTACCGCTAGTTAGTTTTCCCTTTCTTATTCTGAAGTGAAGGGGAAGAGGAAGCGAGGACAACCGAGGAAGACATGGAAAATGCAAATGGAGAAGGAGAGCAAGAGTGTTGGCTTGAAGAAGGAGGATGCAATGAATCAAGCAAGATGGAGAATGGGAGTTAGAGAGATTGCTGCCAGAGTGGGGTAAATAATGTTCCAATACGTGTCCAATGCACATGCACCGTTCAAACGACACACAGCTACTGAAAGAGGAACCAAGAAGCACATGCGAACAGATCACATAATGGTGTACACAAAAACAAGTCCTACTGAAAAAGCCTAGAGGGACACTCAGTTTGAATTCTCCATTGTAACAGTCGATTTCTTGCACCCGGAAAAGCAAAAATGGATGCAGTCTCTATGAGAAGATCGAAGAAACTGGTTTATTCACGAAGTAAAAGTTCATTATTTACAATGATTACTAACTGTAAGAGCCATCACATTAGTTCCTCTAATGGCCAACCCTTTAAACATCTGTTGCATTGATTACCAAGGATATTGATCATAAAGTTTATTACACAAATCTGTGTACTTACTTCACTTTTGTGTCTTAAACAGCTCTCCAGGAAATCATAAAGAGGACTCTCAGACCTTCAACAAAAAAATCGAGACGTAAAATATTGTAAGTACATTTTGCAATTGCCAAAAATTACATTCATAACCACAAAGATTGTACAATAACATCATTGCATATAATCACAGTACACACAATTGTTGTTCTAAATTTTTATAAATACCTTTTAGTATATTTACACATTATACAATTGTTGTTCCAAATTTCTATAAATACCTTTTAGTATATTTACACAATATACATATGTTGTTCCAAATTTCTATAAATACCTTTTAGTATATTATTTAAAAGAGTAAGAATGTTGAATTATGCTAATAAGAATCTAAATAGAATTTGATGCAGAAAAATGTAAGGATAAAATAGTTCTCAACCCTTACCACTCAGGTTCTTCATCAAGGTACTTGGCAGCAATTCTGATCTATTTTAAGGAAATACATAAGCCCGTCATACCAAGTACATTACTTGTTCTAACAGTAAGTACATTTCAAATTGCCAATAATTTGATTATGATAGATGAAACAAAATAGTTGCTGTTTTGAACTAGGCCAATAAGAAATGGCTTTCACTTCTTTGCTGACACCATTCTAAAGTTGATAACCAATAAAAATAATTATTCATTATACATGTCAAGTTTTGTAAACAAGTATGAGAGCAGCATACATAGAAGAGTCGTGGAGTTGGAGGTAAAAGGCCAGTAGAAAGCACAAATGAGATTTGGAGTAAGATAGATGTGGCAGAGACACGACAGGTAACTCTCACATAATGCTTGACACCAGGAGTGGGAAACTTGCAGGGCATTGACCGACCAAAATTTGCTAATGTTCGACGAAATTCCAACTATGGCCGGGCATGATATCGGGACAATTTTTTGATCATAAATGAAATCAATTTATGGCAACAATAAAAATAAATGTTGTGCTTGATAAATTGTGCCACAATGCCATAATGGTTGTCTGCCCGTAAGTAAATTAATATTTTGTGTTTTGATCAAAGGATAGCTTAGTAAAATAATTTAAAGTTATGTAAGGTCAACCTTTTGTTTCAGGTTATGTCCGACCAAAATTTGACTTTGTTTGACCAAGATATTGTTTGGACGTATCTCCTTTCAAATAAAAAAAATATTTTCAGACCTGAACTTGGATGTTAAAAAAACAAAAATGACAATGATGATGATGATGATGATGACAATGTTGACGACGACGATGATGATGATGACGATGATGATGACGATGATGACGACGACGATGATGATGATGACGATGATGACGACAATGATGACGATGATGATGACGACAATGATGATGACGACAATGATGATGATGATGACGATGACGACAATGATGATGACGACGATGATGATGATGATGACAATGATGATGACGATGATGATTACGACGATGATGATGACGACGATGATGATGATGATGACAATGATGATGACGATGATGACGATGATGATGACGACGATGATGATGATGATGACAATGATGATGACGATGATGATGACGACAATGATGATGACGATGATGATGATGATGATGACAATGATGATGACGATGATGATGACGATGATGATGACGACGATGATGATGATGACAATGATGATGACGATGATGATGACGACAATGATGATGACGACGATGATGATGACGATGATGACAATGATGATGACGATGATGATGACGACAATGATGATGATGATGATGATGATATGTTTTTATGATGAGGTTGCAATGGCAGAGCCATTTCCAAAACTTTCAGGAACCTTTTTAGAACTGCCGAGGATTCCAGTCCATTTTACTTTTAGGCTTTGGGGTGTTCTAACTAAGATAAAAGAACGTAGAGTGTACAAGCTTTCTCACAAAAACTTTTAACACCAACTGCTACTCTCACATTTGACAATAACTATCTGCAGTGCCTTCAATACTTCAGCAAAATAATATATCATGTATAAAAATGAAAAAAACAATAGATGACATTAGAGGTAATTTTAATTCAGTTTTGAAATTCTTAACAGATTTCCTTTATATTCTTTTTAGATGTAATTGCAAGAATTAAAAGTTTCATGAGAAATTACAGCGTCAACTTACCAGCATGCAGGCAGCATACGGTGATCTTAGTGACTGCTTGGTGTGCTTAGCAATCAGCTTGGATACAGCAAGTCGATCAGTTTTCTTAATGTGATACAACAAACCAAGGGCATGGTACTTCAAGCAAAGAGTAGCATAGGAAAATACATTATTACTCAAAATATATAACTATTTACTAACATAAAAACATCTAAATAACCAAGTGCAAGGTCTGTCTGGGAAAATATTTGCCAAACGTCTTTCACAGTACAGACCGAGCAAGATATTCATTACTTGGTGTCAGTTTTAGATTAGTAAAAGAGAACACTCTCAATAAATAGAAATTAGTCCAATAACTTTCCGGTCCTGCAGCATGCAGGATTTGGCTATTGGCCCTAGAAATTTGGCTTGCTATGTAAAAAATTGTATTTAAGTATTAATATATATATATATATCAACCCTTTCAGTCCCAGACGGTTATCAACACTCAAATTCTCCCAACATAACACATACAAAATAAAATATTTGGCAGTGAGAAACTGAGACTTGATCAAACCTTGATCAAACAAAGCAAACTACAGAAGATTCTAAAGTAAAATTCTCTCAGACTTGTTGAATAAAAAGTATAGGAACAAGTTGGGGGAATTTAACAATGAAACTGGGATTGAAAGGGTTAATACATAAAGCCATAAAAGGAAGAGGCTCCAAACTCCTGACTTGGTATTTATTTGCCTGATAAAATGTTTCAGCCTTCGGCCTTCATCAGTTACAGCAATAAAAAGATAAAAAGACAAAACCTGGAACTCGCTGTCTATTCTAGGCCATATATGTGTTTTTATACTGGTCTGATCAAATCAATAAAATACAAAAAATGCTAAGAATACTTTACACTAAAATTCTAAAGAATAAAACTGGAAATTTAAAATGCAGATAAGTTAATGGCTTTGTAAAAAGAATACTACTTATTCTACCTAATGGGTTTTTTGGAATTAAGTTCCTGGTGTTTGTTAAACCCATGTGGTGACAAAGTACAAAGTTGTGAACTCCAAAAAGCTTCCCTAAAAGGTTAGGTGGGCGACTGTTAAAGTAAATTGCCACCTCATAAATTATGTTTTTTGTTAGTTTTAGCCATACACAGTAAGTCATATCTCTTGTTGATAAAATCACCTAAATCATATATATATATATATTTTCACTATATGGAACAACGTAAAAGATACAGTGAAACCATGCTGTTAAGAGCACTAACGGGCCAAAATGAATTGGTTGTATTAACAGGGTGGTCATAGCACTGGGTTCATGTCATAATTTATACCTTAGGATGCGAACAATATTGACCAGGGCCCAGTTGTTCAAAAGCTGATTAACAAGACTTTTCTTTGAAAAATCCAAGCAGTCAACATAAATAACCGTTTACCTTTTCTTAAAGAAGAAATTTCTGTTTCAATTTTTGCTTAACCCAGGGTTAAATTTAACTATCTTTTGAACAACTGGGCCCAGAAGCAGTATCTTAGTTGGCTTTGTTGTGCAATGAGAAGGATGATGATGCAAAATAATAACAGTGAAATTCGTCCAAAACAGTATTTGAAACAAACTCCCAAAGTACGTCAGTTTAAGCGTATTATTTTCCATGATTCCTACTCCGATTGAACTTACTTGGATTATCATTGACTTTTTTGTGAAATACTTGAGAAATGTTCTCCTATTCTTTGCTAATTTATCTTGCCTTGGAAAGCCATTGTAAGTTGAATGAATTTGCATATCAAAACTTGATTTGCATACAATACTACTTGTCTTGATCTGATTGGTTTAGAGGAAAGCAACGAAGAATTTTGCCCTCTATGTGATAAACGTGAAATCGCATTCTTCCTCATAAAACTAAGGATTTATTTCACTTGTGTTTTCAATACTTTCAAAATCCCCCTTGTTGCTCCACGACTTGAGCAATTTTGCCCCATGCAATTAGTTATACTTATTGAACCTCTAAAGACAAGAGGCACACTTGGATTAAGGAGGGAATGAGCACATACAGTAGGTACCTGTTCATCAAATGGACTAGGCACTAAAATGATTTCCTCGACAGTGTACTGGAAGGTTATTCTCATTAAACCAACAACTGTTACGTAACCTGACTCTTCCCATTTATTAATGATTAATGTAAACTGTTCCTATTTCTACTGAAATGGTCCCTTAATAAAATAAATAACTTTTTGTAACAAAGAAAACAGCAAAGAGAAAATTACTTAATTTTGAACAACGTATAAATATATAAGATTGTGTTACTCTTGAGTTTATTCTGACAACAGTTACATAATTTCTAATTTAGAAAGCAACAAAACCTTTTAGAATCGAAAATATATTTTGTCACAAAGATCTTTTAAAAAATCCCACATGGCCAATGGCATGAGAATTAAGGAATTTTGCCTTCCTAAAATCAAGTTTGGCATAGAACATATACTGTACACACAGCATCATACTTTAACTACACAATGAAAAATTATCAGATAAAGATTTATTTTATGTAGCATGTTGCAAATGGTTTTAGTTCATTCCATTCTGATGAACCAGAAAATCTTACAACCATCAACAGTTTCCAGCCATGCTTTGCTGGCAATTATCATGTCAAAGCATGCGTCTATAAAAAGATCTTGACTGTACTACTAGTACGACGCTGCTAGCCTGCATCAATTTAAGAGTTGGTAGATTTAATATTGCTGGTAATTCACGATCCATTTCATTTTAAGTCCTATCAGAAGGGCTGATACTTGCACTTGATGACACATTTTAGTTTTCCACTGAAAATTTTTTTATTTTATTTCACAACATGCACTCTCTCTATATATACAATTGTTTAATGAATGCAGTAAATATGTTCTTACTTCTGATCCTTTTTGCTGGTAAGCAAGGCACAAAAGTTCAAAAATTGAATATTTTAAAAGTTTAACCCTCTGACTACTGGGAGGTTTTGCCATTTTGAACAATTTTTTGTATGAAAACGATTATTTGGTTTTCTCTAACCCATATAAGGCATTGCCATGGAAACATCCCACGTTGTGTAGTGCCCAGGGATCGTGTTTTCAGTTGA
>JAOBRB020170117.1:0-12666 GCA_027575285.2 Zoanthus pulchellus
TTAATTGTGTCCACAATCGCTTTCTTTAAAACCTGACGAGTTACGGCGGCACGTGTGTAATCTCATGTTAACCCTCAGTACCACTGCGGATTTGGTAGAATTATCATCAAACTTCAACTTACAGGTAAGTCTCGTTTAATTTTTAATTTCGTTACAACCACCGACAACAAAAGACAGTGGGGCATTAACTTTAGTGGTTTATTTTAAAATGATTCAATTTAAAAGCACGCGTACTACGGCTAAATTGATTTCTGGACTTCTATGTAAATCCAAATAAGATAATAAAAGATTACATTTCGCAGTTAGAAAGTACCGCTTCCTTTCCACATCAGAAATGGAGAGTTAACAAAGCAAAAGCATCCTACTTTAAGAAAAAAAACTTATCCCCAGTTAATGAGTTGATTAACAAATTATTGAATCATTGAATGTGATTCATCTGCAGATTATAGAGAGTACATTTGTACCTCTCCAACAGTTCAATGAAATATCGCCCAGATAGTATCGTATTGAACCGATGAGATTGTTTAATGCCCTCAATAAACATAAAATATATACTCAGTTTAATTTATTTCTGACAAGCTGACTCTCCATCGAAAAGAGATCGTGTGTTATGAGTTGTTTACTATATATCTTTGAAAAATTTGAGCCCAAAAAAAGAGAGGAACATTACTCGCGATGATTAACTGAACATTAACGCGGTGATAACAGATTATACATGCATGAAGTAATGATGCAAATTATATTTTATCAGTCATTTATGACTAACTTATATATACATGCGGACTGAATACATTATATGTCATATCAAGTTTAGTGCATATCAGTTCAACTGAAGTTAAACCATGTCCGTTTTAAACTGCTCGTTTTCAACAGTGAATGCAATTCGATGTCCTAAACAAGGGTTCTTTTAAAAACCCACCACAAGGGAATTGGGGATTTGTTTCTAAAGATCAATAGTAAATATGCATTTATTGTCAGCAGTTGGCTGTTTTAGTTGATATATATATATATATATAGACATTGTTCAAATTCACTTCCCTCTTAGATTCAAAACATGCTCCAATGAGGGTTTTCAAATTCGTGTCAGTCATAACCAGATTTGTAATAAAAGGTATACTATATATGTACCTGTGTTAGAAACTCGTTTGTCACGTGTATAGTGAGTTTAAAATTAAAGATATCAATTAAGTAAAACCTCAATTTTTAGCAAGTAAAGAAAAAACACTTAGTTTTTTTATCTCTGTATTCTCGCTAATGGCTTAGTGTTTATTTACACATAGACATTTCCTGGATAACTGAATTAAAAAGTCGGTGACATCCCATTTTATGTGATAAAATTTTGATCATGAATTTTAAACGCGCTATGTGACCCAACAAGCGATATCTTTCAACATTTCTTTTACCATAATGATATATCGCCAAGGCACGTTGCTGCATTATTTGCCTAGTCATGACATAAGGTGCAAAAGTCATGCGCTTGCTGTTTGTAAAGCAAGAAAGAAAGAAAGAAAAATAGAAAATCATGGTGTGATATAAGGTGACAGCCTATCTGTAGAAGAGTATATTGTCTAACTCATCCATTATATATTTTCTTTATAACTAGAAGTTACTTGTAGCAAGCAAAGTGCTGCGAAATGAATTATAGAAATAAAGGTAACAATAATAAAGATGATGACTAATGTTTATAATAACAATTTATTGGGTTTACCTCGGTGTAAGAACCTGTGGGTGACGTATAACAAAGAAAACAATGAAGTTAAAACAATAGAACGAACACAATAGTGGTAAAACAAAAAGACTTCGCAGGTTCTTACACCGAGGATGAGCCAATTTATTCCTGGACATTTTGTTGCGGATTAAGTTATTGAAAGTAATGCTGCTGAAAAAACTCATAGAGGAGCATTGCCTTCCCCTGGAAATTTTACTAAAACGTTCCTGACCTTGATGACTACTTCCAGCGATCGACAAAGTTGCGTTTAGCATGATAACATTGTTGAAAAAAACTATAATAAACTCCACCGATCGGCCATCAGTGGGCGACCATGAACTTCTGCTCGATCAGTGGGAAACAACATGGGCTGAGCACGCACAATTCAGAAACTACTGCCGCTGATCCACCGTACTGCAGCTACTCAAAATCATCGCCACCGAAAAAAATCGGATCGAGAGAGATCACAGATTATAAACAGCCCAGGCCCCACGCGGTCAGTCAGAAATGCTGCTTCGCTAAGGCTTCGCAGCAATAAGCTGGAGTGAAGTCAATGTTTCTTTCTCATGTTCTTACGTTTTATCAAATAAGATATGAATATATTGTTCATGTTCACTTCCTTCTGTTTTCAGTTTTCTGTCATTTAATATTATTAAACTCTAATTCAACAAAAAAAAGTTATTGTTATAACAAAAACCACCGTCAGCCAGTTCTGGTTCTAGTACTCCGTTGTTAGAGTTTTCTTGGAATATTACGTCCAATGTGCAAATTTACTGAATATTTTACGAAAACAAACTACATACACTAGACGCCACTTAGCCATGTCAAAGCCTGCCCGTGGGGTTAATATTCTTTTACTTGATATACAGATAAGTCTGAAGTAAAAGCCTATATAAAAGCTTAGATTAAGTTAACGTTTGGCACAAGATATAAAAATTGGATTGATATGTACAATATTTGCGATAAGACGATAACATAATAGAGATCCATTGGCTTTAGCTGGGCCGAAGAGTAAAAGTTTACTTGTCTTTATCTAGCAATCAAAATGCTGCTAAAATATGTTATTTTTCTCGTAAATAACCAGAGTCTTATCGATAAATTATAAAATGAATTTATAAAAATCTCTTTCAATAGTCAGAAGATATTGGTATATAAATACTGTGTAAAATAAGCGCTTTTCGAAAATTCTGAATATAATATAAAGGGAATTCGATTATTTTAAAAACTGAAGCACTGACACTGTGGCAATAGAATATTCCGTAATTAGAAAGAGACCGAATATTTAAGCATCCTTTTGTGTTATTTGGGTTAGAATAAGCTCTATAAAACTCGATAAAAGAATAACACAAACAAAGCGGCAAATTTTGGTGAATTTATCAACACATAGTTAAGTAATAACTTTTAAAAATGTACACATATCCATGCGTTTTCCATGCGATCGGCTACGCATGACATAGCAGCGACATTTATCTGATGATGGAATAATTCTCGAAATGGCACTGCTCTTTACTCGCTCTAATTCTTTAAATCATTATTGAAAATGTAACTGCGAGCTCCAAATCTTGCTGATATATATAGCGTTTTCAATGTGATGCCTCCAAGATTCTCAATGTTGATCTGTAAAATTTTAATATTTTTTACTTAAAAGCATTATAAACCTAAAGTCGCAATCCATTTAAAAAATTACTGTTCGAATAGTTTGTAGTCAAATCAACCGGCTCTGCAAAATCTTTATGCAATGTGTTAACGTTTTTAAGCCGGGATCTGTAATGGACGTGGCGCATGCGTATTGATCATTCTCTTAACATTCAGGTCTCGACTTTACTTTTTCAAGACATAAGTCTTTAGCGAGCTCAACATCAATAAAATTAGCGCTCATTTCGTAAATTAGTCAGTCTTTCGATCCTCTGATGAATAGAACTGCTGACTGGATAAGATTGAATATAATAAAAGTTTCGCACACAGCCAACAAATAGGAAGACTATAACATACGCTTTTCAATTATAAGACCAGTGAAATTTTCCGAGGATTATCATTCCTAATTTTTTGGTGATTTCATACTCAAATTATTCTTAGTTTTGTTCTTTTTTTCTACAAGCTCAAATTGAAGAAAAAGTATAAAAGGAACAATCAGGGTATTTCAAGAACGTTGTACCTCGCATTTACAATACAAATGCGAACAACCGCGAAACAACTGTTGTTTATGTTGCTAAGTTAAATTTATGTTTTAGTTAAGTTTTTACATAAAATATTGTCATCGATATTCGGAGCCTTTTCCGGCTGTCTCCATTAAATCTGTAAAAATTTGGCTAGCGGTTACTTGTAATACCACGTATACACACGATATGACTTCCTCGGTATGACATTATCGTCTTTAAAGGATTTCTTATCACTTCGAGGTCTAAGTCAAGGAGGAAAAAAAGCCGAAGTCGTTGCCAGAGCTATTGGTGCGTATGAGTTAGGGGTTCCTGTAAAGTTTTACAGGAGGAAATAATCAGGACGCTAAAGCAGGAATACGAAAGTAAGAATTAACTACTGATTTTTTTGCAATTAGCCTCCATCGCTGCCAATCTGGAATACACAGTCTGTACGATAATACTGACACATCTGCCATCAGCACTTGCGATTATTATTATTTAATGGAATATTACATTATGATACTGCCTTTTAAAAGGTTTCACAAACATTTTCCATTTCATATTCCAGTCCATTGTTCAAAGCTTTGGAAATAATCAAAATTTCTGATCTTGTCACATATCTTATTGCTACATATATGTATAAATTTCCCAATCAGTTGCTTCCTGGTGTAATTGTATCATTTTTTACCAAAGTAGATACTGTTCATAGTTACAATACCAGACATTTTGCAAAACAGACATATTATTTACCAAAAGTTAGAACAAATTATCGGAAATTCAATATTCGATTTCAAGGTCCAAAAATTTGGAATGCAGTTGATGATGAAACCAAAAAATTGTCCATGTCTTTACTCAAGAAGAGGTTGAAACAGGGATTCATTGAAACCTATTAATCTGGTCTGGTACATTATTCCAACAGGATATTATTTATCCTATTCTGCAATCTGTTCTGTTTTTTTGTGCACAATATAGATTTAATACAAATACCTACTTTGTTATTTTTGGTATCTATTATCTGAGTATCTGAATATGTTTCGTCTTCTGCTCATGTGAGTGGTGTGTGTGTGTGCTTGTGTGTCACAGACCATACTTGCAAGCTTTACATGTAAATGCAACTGGCGATCTGGCATTTTCAACCCTATCGGGTTATTACAGGTAGCCAGTAATCCTTCCTTTTTCTATTAATTGTAAAACACATGTAACTTATAAGCAAAAAAGGGAAATAAAGTGGTTGTTGTTATTGTTGTTATTAGAAGTTTTATTGAAAGACTTTTTTTTGGGGAAAATATTTAACATTTTGAAATTTAATATGATTACCAATAAAAGGAAAACTTTACTCTTTGCATGCTTTTACAATTTTAAACTAGTCATGGAACTTATTCTATTAGCATTAACATTGACTTAAACTAATAAAGAAATTAAGTTTATTCATTGCCCAGAAATAGTTTGAATAAAATTAGAATATTAAAAAAAATTGTTATAGTAAGTACCTCAAAGTTCTGTGTTTTTCAGTTTGTATTATCTCTCTGTGTATTTCTGTGTTAGAGCATGTTAGACACTGGTATTTATGTTTAAAGCTAACACAAAATAGTGAATTTTTACACAATGAAAAGGAAATCATCTTTTGAATGTCTGCTTGACACCATTATAAAATTGAAATGAACATCAAGTGAATATTGTCAGAGCTAATTGAATTTTTTTTGTTTATATTTGGTTCGAATTCTTTACGACCTTTTGCAACGCTTTTCTTTCCAACCATCAGACAATACTTAGTTTCTCGGCCGAAACCATCTCTGAACCAAGTGAACCGTTTTATATACGACCTTTTCGGGATATCTCTGGTCGTTATTACAACCAACTACACAACGTAAACATCGACCTTCTTAGTCATCCTGTTATACTCCTAAACAAAAACTTGCTTTTCACAAGCAAATCGTCCAAAATTTACATATCAAACAACAAGAACACTTATCGAATACAAAGGAATATTATAGGTATGGCTGCGCTTGCCCCAGGAGTTTGCTCCCTCAGCAATATGGCGCAGATAATTGTGAACTCGTGTACTAGTTGTTACTTTAAGAAAATTTAAATTTTTGGTATTTTAATCATCATTGTTCTTATAAAGTTGTTCCTGTTCAATAATTGATATTTAAACTCTGTTTACAAGTTGTTACCAACAATATATATATATCATACTATCTACGCATTATACATATCAAATGTCTAAAAAAAGTCTAACTTCTATAACAAGTAATCATTCATATTTTAGTTAACAAACTATACAACTTCAGTGACTTATAAAAATAAGTTGCGGTATAGTTGTAGTTTTTGATTTGCCAGCCATTGAGATTAAATGTGAAAATAAAGATTTACTACTAAGCAATGCAAATTGAATATTTTTGGGTTAATCAAAATTATCTTTTGAATATAGTTAGTTCTTAGCTTCGGAAATTCGTGATGAGGACACATCATGCAATTCGATAAGGGTGTAGGGAACTTTGTTTTCAAACAAAGAACAGCCGTTTTTAAATCGACAATGTAAAGTCTCAAAAATCATATGCACGTTTTTTTTAAAAAACTAGTAAATCTTGTCGAGGTTCATTGTTCGGGGAAATTTTTTTTTCAGTCTTAATTTGTTTTTTCTGTGAGCGGTTTGAGATAATGAAAAACATCGAAACATCATCATCATCAAAAATGTTTATTGGTCATCTGTTTAATTTGAGAATTTTTCAAGTTTTAGATTAATTAACTTTAATTTTGCCAATAATTTCATATAAACATCGCTTGCTAGTCAAAATAGCGACGTCACTGCCTTGAAACCCCAAACCAGAAAAAAGAAACAATATTTTGTGAATTTCATACGACTTATTATTGATTTTTATAACATAGATGGGACCCTGTGCACACTCTCAATTGCCAAAAATCTATGTTTTATCAGAGTTTATATTTTAGCTACGATATATATAACATGCGCTCTGATCTGATTGGTTCAAATCTATGCTTTATTACACCGATTAAGTCATAGTTTTCGCTTGCTTGTTTTCAGTTTGCCGCTTGTTTTCAGTTTGCCGCTTGTTTTGCAATGATGTCTATAGTTTTGTTGCATTTTGTTTAAAAGCTAGCTAATTGCTAGCTCACTGAAGTCCGCCATGGTGAAATGGCCGAACAGAAACAAGAGTTCGATCCATTCAAACCGATTTTCTCACTATATCCAAAAAAAAAATGAAGCCAGTAAAAGCAGAACGTACGTTCTCGTGTCTCTCCCAACATCATGCGCGTGCTCTATTAAGCCGATAAAGTCATAGAAAGTTGTGCTCTAATGCTTAATTATAAATAAAGCTGATATAACGCGCTTTCTGATTGGCTGTACAGCGTTGTTTTAATTCTCAAAAAAAAAACACAGTGTGGTTTTATCAGTTTTGACTCGTCTCTGGCGATTGCTTATTTTATAAAAGAAATAAAAAAACTCGCCCTGCTTGCTCTGTTTAGTTATAGAACCACTTGTGAATTTTAAGTTCACTCAAGAAGTCATAATAAACCACGCGGGATGTTGGGAGACTACGAGAAAAGTTTGTAAATGCCTCGCCAAAGACGAGAGGTTTACAAACTTTTCAAGTGTTCTCGCATCATCCCAAGTGGTTTATTATTGCATGACAGTAAACTCATAGAAAAGTACGTTTTATTGCTTACATAAAACATAGAAAATGCATGTTGTATTGGTTTTCGGGAAGCGCCTCCATTCGGAACATAGTGTAACTTTGCATGTCACTAGTACTAGCAACGAACATATGCGATACATGCGATAAATACGATTAGCGGTTCAAGTACATACTGCATTGAGAGTCGATTCGAGGATGTCGGTACACACTACCCATACGATCAGTGGCTCAAATCCAAATACATCAGTGCCAAAAATAAAACAGTAGTAAAACTATCAGATATACTAGTTTTCTAATGCTTAAATGATTTCTGGACAATTGAGAACATCATACCATTTAGAATATTCTTTTCTAATTTTATTATTTAAAATTGATATGGATCTTTTTAACCCATCTTTGACATGCAGTTTTAATAAAACTTAGCTTTAGAAAATAACAATAATTGTAGTTGTACTACACGTCAAACAATGTCGTGCACTATATTACATATATTTACATGAATATGAATTTTATGATAAAATTGCCCGTCAAGCAATTTTAATAAGAGAGGTCAGATGATTGAGGTTTTTCCTGTCGATTACATAGTTAACCAGGATGTATCTCGCATACAAATATGCATGTGATAAGTTTATATTAAATGTAAAACATCTGATTTTATTAGTTTTGTAAAAATCAAAAAAGTTGAACAAAATGTATTTGAAAAATGTATATGTTTAATATTATTGTTGTGCATGTTTCTTTACTTTCTTTTCTGCTTCTAGAACATCTATATCTTGTGACCGATATACTGTTGAAACGACAAATGACCTTCGATTCCAAAAAGAAATTAATACTACCGCTAATCCATGACTTTGATACATAGAACACGGACTCGACTTCCGCTGTATAGCTCGGAATTTTATTTCGTATAAAGCAATGACTTTTGCCATTTATCTTTTCATCAACGAGCAATACTACAAGTTAGTATAAACATTCCCGAAGGTTCCTAACATAGCAAATAAATAAAGTGATTTCACACGCATGGTACAGTAAAACATTTGTTAACATATACAAAGCCATCTTGAATAGCTATGAAAAATAAATTTGGGATTTGCTGTCGGTTCATTGAGATACAATTTTTACTCTAAACCGTCAAATCATGCTACATTAAAGTAAAACACTTTTAATAGTTTCATTTATTTTCAGTAAACAGCGAGTTTCGTACGAGTTTAAAACTAGATAAAAACACATGCGAGAAAAACCAACCTTACTTTCTGACTTGTAGTGTGAATCGTCATAAATACAATCAAATGAAATGAAATGACCTTAGGTACAATAAAACGGCTTACCTTAACTAGAAATAAAGAACCCGACGGAGCTTTAGAAAATGTGTCCTTTCCAAAAAGGGGTTTTTGATCAAATTAGTTTAAACGGCTAAGTTGGCTGATTTTAAAAGATTACTTTTAAAAATGCTCAGTACTTCATAATTTATATATATATATATTATATATATGTTATATACAACATATTAACTTAATCGTGAGGCGGCAGTTTTATTTTGATGTTTTAATAAAAGCTACTGTGACAGGGAAAATTTAGTTGATGTATTAAAGAGAGACCGAATTAATTTGAAATGTTTTCAAAGTAATTTGCCAACACTTGCGATACTCCTGAGTACAAACATCTTATCTGCCGAAACTAGAAATATTTTACGTACCTTTATATAATACGTTTGAATTGAGTTGCTGCTTTTTTTATGATTTGGATAAGTGTTAGTATAACTCTTTCCTTATGTCATGAGTTCGCCATAACTGAGGCACAAGCGGCAAACTGACGAGGAAATCATATGGATTTTCGGTTATATAATTGGCTACCCTTATGCGCAGGTTACCTCTTTGGTCAACATATCTGTAAAACAACTAGAGGAGGAATGGGGCGAGATGAAAATATAAACGTTGATCAAAATTTGGTCACTGACACAACTCCCACAGCCTACCAGATAAATTGAAAACAATTCTTGATATTCATAAAAGCACAAAAGATTCATTAAAATTTAATTCCTTTACAGTTTATGTATATCTAAATGTATAAGATCAAAACATTGTCAAAACCGGATTGAGAAAGCGTGGGAAAAACATAGAATCCTCAGGGTGCACATGGCGAGAGTTAACCTATCGGTATTGATGCATGATCTAAGGGTAAAATAAATTAGTTTTTATGAATAGGAAGCTTTTGTAAGGCATTTAAGTCCACATCATTTTCTACTTTTTAAGGGTTTCATGATCATAGAATACCAACATCTCGAATTGCATCTTCAAATCACTTCTCTATTACACCCCGGTATTTACTTATAATCCAATAGGAAAATAATATTTTTCTGCATTTGACTTATTTCAATGACTGGCAATACTTTTAAAAAAACTCATAAGCTCTAAGTGGATAAAATTTCATCAACATTAAGGAAATTAATAAATTAACTGTTTATTCTTTTGTCTCACGATAAGTCACTGAAAGTTGCTCGCGACGTTTCGACTGCTTACTGCTAGTCTTCTTCAGGCGATGGGGTCGACTGGTTTCGGTGCAGCATTATGTATGGTGGTGGTTTGTTGTGATTGGCTGATTTCAATCCTATTTTATAACATTAAGGAAATTTTTATCTCTCAAAATTAGCGAACAGTTTCGTTGCGATATAAAGAAATACATCTCTTATCACCGTGCGGTTGCATCTGGTATCATAAAAATGTTATGTAATCAGAAAGGAAAAACAAATACTCTTTTGTAAACATATCGGTTACGTTGAAATCCTTGTTGAAAACAATTAAAGCTTTTCTCCAATTGGCGTAAGGTATATTCTTTTCTCGTTAAGAATAATCCGTTGAAGGTCTCAGGAGCTCCAAATGTTAATGTTTATCAAATAGCATTGAGAGTATTTGTTTCAGCGAGATTTTAAAACAACTAACTGAAACTATTAGAAAAAAAGTATTAAGCCGCAATTCACTTCACAGTTGGGCGGTGTTTTCAAATGATTTCTTTCGTTATTAAAAAGCGGGTAACTCGGTCGATAACAAGTTTTAAACAATCTGCGTTTAAGTATTAAAAATGTAAATTGTACACCGTAAAAAAGAAATACTTACTGACGTCCGAAACGTCAGTAAGTATTTCATTTTTACAGTGTAGAATTTACATTTCTATTGCTAAATTGTTTCTTTAGAAACACCAACGCAGCTCAAACTAGCTTACCGCTCAGTTATATTTCTATTGCGTTTAATCAAGTTTGAACTTTATGCCAAATCATTTTACCTATTTTCGACAAAAACAACTGCATCAGTTCTCCTTCAATTATTTACCAAGGCTTAAAAAGCGAAAATACTGGAAATCGAATACCATTTTTGTTACTCAAACTCAAATTGTTTCAAACAGTTTTAGCTTGTTTATTCATAATTAAATTCATGGAACCATGCAGTTGTATGAAACTATATAACATCTATAAACACTGTTGCTGCCATTAGCTGTACAAACGGTGATCAAAATACAAATTTTTGCCAAATATTGATCTATTTTCGTCGAAGCAAATGAAACATTGATTGAAACTCGCATAGCTGGCGGATAGGCAATTTTGAAGAACCTACAGAGTTTCAAAACTGAGTGGGAGGTCCGACAATCAGCGTTGCATAACTTAACAGGTGCAGTCATAAAATAAAAATAGAAAAAGCAATAATTGAACTAAATGCAAATATAAATAAGCAATTCCCAAACCGTTTGAATTATACTTTTGTAAAAACAAATGAATATCGTCATGTTTTAAGAGATAATTATAACACAGCCGGGTAAATAGAATTGGATTCTTATTGTAAATTCAAAATTGGTGCCATATATTTTATTAAAACATAACACATATACAACAAACCGCTGTTTTCTTCAAGTTTCATACTCTAAGTTCAAAGCCCATGTCTGATTAAATGAGCTTGCGTACACAATGCTTTTCGCAAAACGCCGCCATTCAGTTTATTTTAGAATAATATGTACGGTGCTCAAAAAGGAAGAAGAGGTTCGTTTGAAACTAATCATTTAATTCAAGGATGCCACTTCTAGTAGATCAAAGGGACATAATAAGCCTATTTTTAGCTTCCTATCAGTTGTCCTCGCCAATTTCTTTTGAACTTATATGTAGTAAAGTAAAAGTATTTGTTTTTTTTCTCTAAAAAATGGCAATCCTGAAAAATATTGGTTAAGAAATACATTTTTTGACGTTGAAAGAACATACTATAGAAAAATATTGTCTTATTGAGAAATACAATTTATATAATGCAATTTGCTTGTTTGAAAGAAATATGGCAGTTGCATATGATATATTTATTTAACAGTTTGTATATCATATTCAACAGTTTGTATATCATATTCAGTATAACTTACTATTCTAGTTATCTATATCATTAGCTTTTTTAAGGAGGTCACATGTAGAAGGTTGCATGATATCCTTTGGATTCAGATCCTAAGTCAGTCTGATACTTTTGAAAGAAGCTAAAACCGAAATATATAGTTTGGATAAGGTTCATATTTCTTCATGAGAACTTTTTTTAAAAAAAGGCCCGCGTGCAGTCGGTAACTATATTATGTAGAATTCAATTTTAACTTGAACTTGAAAGCAAAGCAACAAAGTAGTTAAAAGTTTAATCATCTGAAAACGTTTCAGTATTGATAGTAACTGATGGTATGACAACTAGACCTACAAGTATACAGCAACAACTTTACGGGTAAATGTACCGACAACTAGAGTGACATCTGCGGCTGCATCAGCAATAACAATTGCAGCGACAATTGCGGTGATATCTACAGCAGCAACTAAACCTACAGTGAGTGCCACAGTTTTCACTACATTTGCAACATCAGTAACAATTACAGCAACAACAACATCAACAAATGGGGACAGCGACGGCAGCGAAGGGGAAAGCTGCAATAACTTCTGAAAAAACATAGGATAAAACGGCTTTCACCGCATCAGTGACAATTATTGTACAACTGTAACTGCATAACGAATGGAAAAAGAAATAATATAAAAGTGATAAACAATATTTTAGTCAGTGTAAAAGTAAACTTTGGATCATAACGTGTATTTTGTTTTCTAAAGAAACTCCTGACTGCGCTTTTGATAGCAACAAATGTGGTTGGACTGGCGATAAAC
>JAOBRB020170226.1:0-12666 GCA_027575285.2 Zoanthus pulchellus
ACATTTTTATTACCAAATTGTTTCTTTAGAAACACCGACGCAGCACTAACTAGCTCACCGCTAGTTATTTTTCTATTAGGGTATATTGATTATGGTTAGGATTAGGGTATATGGATTATGATTAGGATTAGGGTATATTGATTATTGTTAGGATTAGGGTATATGGATTATGGTTAGGATTAGAATATATGGATTATAGTTAGAATTAGTGTAAATTAATTATGGTTAGGATTAGGTTATATTGATTATGGTTAGGATTAGGGTATATGGATTATGATTAGGATTAGGGTATAATGATTAATTTTTTATTTTTAGGATTAGGGTATATGGATTAGGATTAGGTTAGGTTTAATGTATATGGATTATAGTTAGATTTAGGAAATATGGATTATGGTTTGGTTTAGAGTATTTGGATAATGGATTATAGTTAGATTTAAGGTATATGGATTATGGTTAGGATTGGCTCTACTGTGAGGGGTTGTTTCTTTTTCTTAGATTAAACATTTTGATTCTTGAATCGTTGACACGTGATACATTGAGTAATTTAAACTTTCTTCGTCCATACTCTTCCAGTTTTATACTTTTTTGGTTTTAATGCTTTTTCAATAAAGGTTCTTTAAAATGTCTATCATGTCTGGAGGACGAAAGTATTGATGGTGTGATTGAGGTATTTAATGTTGACTCCGATCATTCAAAATAGTTTTATTTATATTGTATTTTACTCGATTAAGGGCGCAGTTGCGATTATTGAACTGTCGTATTTTGTCGGACGCGTCGCTTTTTTGGAGCGGTGCATATTTGTTGACAAGTTTTCTCCAAAAAAGAAAATTTTGCAAGGTTACTCAGAGTGCAGTGAAATAGCAAATTTTAAGTCAACAGTTGGCGATTAGGATTACAAAATCTACTTGATTCGAATTCAGGAATGACTAACAAATTTGTTAAAAACTGCAATGAATCCTCAGTGTCAAGGTAAAACTTAACACTGCGTTTGTTCGTTTTCTCCTAAAATCGTCAGCTAAAATGGCATGCATGTTTAAAATTCGCACCGCATCAGCTATTCCTGGTTAATTTTATGTCTCGATGGTGCAGCGCTTAATCGAGTAAATGCATCAGTTCCCTTTATACTAGTATTAATTTATGATTTTTAGTTTAAATATTCATGAAACATACGCAAGGATACACATTGGATACAATAATTCACATTTATTTCCACAAACGATCTGCCAGCATATAATATCTTGCATTCAAACTATGAAGGAAAAGATTTACTCTATTTGCGTAATGATGATTCGAATATATCTAAATACAAAATTCACGTTTTAGTTTCCAAAACCGAATTTTGAAAACCAATTTATGTCATTTCAATCCATGTAAAATTAATTCAGTAAATGTTTTTATGTCAAGTGGTGAAAAAGTAAATGAATTGCTACTCTCTCAAACTAAAACTAAACTATTATATGATGTTAAAGACAAGAAGAAACTCAGAAAAAGTTTGAATTCCAGATAGGATTTGAACCAACAACTTTCCGTATTCTAATCGAGCTGAGCTACTGCAGACTCTAGCAAGCAATCGTCTTTAATAAGCTGTTATAATGAAGGATTTTCTTCTGGTAAATCTTGTTTTATTTATTTAAAAATTATTATGTTTTTTATATACAAATCCAAATCATCAATAATTTTTCCTTTCTCTTTGATGCTCGTGAACTGTTAAACGTTTTATGTAACTGTTCCATTTTTTTTGTCATGGCTTAACCACCACACTGATTACCATCCCATCGACTTCATCACCTCACCATCATACGATCAAACAAGATTCAATCAATGAGTTCGATCTTGGTCACGGCCCGGCTTCTCAAAACCCGATTAGTGCTTACCAAGGATTAGCTTTTTAATCCATGTTCCTTTTTACAAGATTCGTTCGATGCGTTTGTTCTTGGTCACAACCCGGCTTCTCAAAACCCGATTAGTGCTAACCAAGGATTAGCTTTTTAATCCATGTTACTGTTTACAAGATTCATTCAATGAGTTCGATCTTGGCCACTGCCCGGTTACTCAAAACCCGATTAGTATTAACCAAGAATTAGCTTTTTAATCCATGTTCCTGTTTACAAGATTCGTTCAATGCGTTTGTTCTTGGTCACAGCCCGGTTCCTCAAAACCCGATTAGTGCTAACCAAGGATTAGCTTTTTAATCCATGTTACTGTTTACAAGATTCATTCAATGAGTTCGATCTTGGCCACTGCCCGGTTACACAAAACCCGATTAGTATTAACCAGGAATTAGCTTTTTAATCCATGTTTCTGTTTCCTACCTTCTGTAGGTTTCTTGACTGGAATTTGTACCTATCACAATTTAGTATTTGATTTTTGTCTTAATCCAGGATTAAGTTAATCGGAGTTTTGTTGAACCGGACTTGCAGTTTGTTATTTCCAACTTCTGATTTGCTAGTTTTACTGTTTTTTTTTCTTTAGAACGCTGGTGTCTCAAGTGTTGTGAGCGAAGGAATAAAATTGCTAAGACCAGGAGGGGTGTATGTTTTTGCGGGAATGGTCCACCCAGACACCCATCTCAACATTACCGGTGAACAGATCATTCGCAAGTGTCTTACCATAAAAGGTTAGTAAAGGCCGAGTGATGCAGTTATTAATGATGGCTCATAGTAAGATGGGGAAGGGGGGAGGAGTGGGTAGCAGTACAAATCGAGTTCAGTTAATACAGAAAGGTGCAAAATATATTTCGGCTAAATTTCTTTTTGCCTCGTGTAATAATTCAATCTAGACCACTTGCTTCAAAAGATTATCAAGTTCCAGAATGTATAAGCTAAACTAGGAGTACCCAAAGGTTAGGAAGTGCTGGCTTGGTCTTCGCTTTGCGGAAGAGTCTTGAAAAAACCCTTATCCTTTGCCTGTTCCGAATCCCACGGCACCCTTGTAAAGTGTGAAATTACGTTCCACGTGCCGGTATTTGACTGCACCGCTGGGCTACTTACAGCGATCCCTAGTAATCACGTGAATAACATGTTTTGACCTTTCAAAGATCGCTCGCACCCAGGGAACTATGGGTAAATGGGAGTATAATTTTGGTTTGGTTTTTTATCATCAACATCATCCTCATCATCTTCATCACCATCATTATCATAATCGTCATCCCCATCACCTTCATCATCATCATATTCATCGCCATCTTCATCCTCATCATCTTCAACACCATCATCATCCTCATTATCTTCATCACCACCATCATTATCATCATCTTGATCACCATCATCTTCATTGCCATTATTCTTATCATCTTCATTGCCATCATCACCATTACCATCACCATCATCACCATTACCATCACCATCATCATCATCAACCCATAAGCGCCAAGTAACATGTTATCTTCACAACGGAAAACATTGACACGGAGGTAGCTGTTTATAAGTCCGCTGCAGTCCGGCCTTTCTCAACTTCATTAGTGGTATATATTCAGTTTTACTACTACTTTTATTAAATATCTTTTAAGTGTTTATGAAGCAAAAGATGTTTTTACACTTCTAACTAAATCAAATCAAAAGTATTAAGTACAGAAAGTTTCAAAGACTTTGTATAAAATGCTTCTGAGATACAGCCGCCTAAATTTGCAGGTTTTGAATTGACGACTAACTTGCTAGGTCATGCATTCAACTTATCAAGTTTTTTGTTTCTGTGGCGTACTTTGTTTACAAACTTCAAAAGCGACATAAGAGAAAATAGCAAGTTTTGCTCATATATCCTACCTGTTTCACAGCAGGGAATTCCAACTCACGCTGTTACAGGAAAATGACTATTTTTCACTTGAAAAAAGTACGTTTTTTCAAAAACAAAGTGACGCGTGACATTTACTCACTTGGATCTTAATGACTAGCCACAGAACTTGGAATCGTTCCAGACGCGGGGCATCTCTAAAGTTTATTTTACCTCTCTGAAATTCTGCCTGTTTGTCTTTCTTATCATGATCTTTTCAGACAAGCAAAAACATTGTTCGCTTCATTGGCACTTTAAGCTATGGCAAACACTTTGTTATTTTTTCATTATACTATGGAGCAGACACCAACAAACACGTTGTCTTTCATTAGGTGTTCACAACTACAACCCAAAACATTTGGATAAAGCTGTGGAATTTTTGGCGTCAACTGTCAATAAATACCCTTATGGTGAGCTTATGAGCGAGAAAGTTTTTTCTCTCCACGAAGTTGAAGAGGCTATGAAAGTTGCTGAAAAGCAGACATACTTCCGTGTGTGTATTGGGCCATCCTAGTGGTTAGTTAAACTAATTTAGTTTTCGTGACATAGTATCAATTTTACTTAGTGAATTGAACATTCTTTTTGAGAAAATATGTAGCTATATACCCGGCACCAGGGCTCAAATTTGAGAATATATATATAGTGTCAGGCTGCTGAACACTACTTCTTGCGCCAGGCAGCTGAAAAGATGATACTGAAAACCTGATGAGAAATACTGTCATAGCAAGTGGGATTGCGAAATAACCGACACGTTTGTGGAAGTGATGAGCTCTTACAGTGACGGCGGAATATCTTGAAACGTGGGGGAGCTCGTAACCCTTGTGCCATTTGCGTAGTTCATTTGCAGAGGAAAAACTCTTCGCAGAGTCAACAAGGTTGAGTGTGTTCCTAAAAGATTTCTTGCAGTCCATAAGCATGTCGATTTCTGAGGTAGCTCAATCTTTACGGTTCGCAAAGCCGATATATCTACCCAATGTACCTGAAACTTCTCATATTTTAATATATCCTACTTTAGCAAAAGTTTTGGCATCAAAACGTGGGGGAAGGGCTTAGCCCCCCAAAATTTTAGCTTTGGAGGAGGGGGGGCTCTAGCCCCCTGTGCCCACCCCACCCCCATCCATCCTGCACCGCCGCCTATGTCTTATGATACGGCAGGATACCCAAAATCTTTGATTGATGTTTGCCCAATTACTTTTGTATAATAGAGTCGCAATTACTTTGGCAGTAGAAGACAATTGGTGTTTACTGCGGCCCACAAGCCTCACTACATATACGAACTGCATCCCAAATTAAACACTACCTATACAATTTTAAAACTAATGATGCAAATAAAACGGTTGCTGCAAATAAGAGTTTCTGCACAGTCTACCAAAGCAAGCAGTTCGAAAAGATTACGCTATTCGTAGTGGATTTCCAACTGTTATTCTAGATGTTGACTAAATTTCTTAAAAGCCAAATTAATTTGATTCTTTTTTGTTTAATAGTCTCCAAAATTCACAATTAAGAAGATAAAATAAATGTGCTTTGCTTTCTTTATGTAAACTATGTTATTTATTTTCATCTCGATGGATTTTGAGATGTTTTTTGTCGCGCATTCTTCATCTGGCTTTCAATTCTGAAAACTTTCGCAATGATTTATGCTCGCAAAATTGGGAAGATATAAAAGCATTGAATAATCCAAATCTCATGTGGAACGCGTGGAAATCCACCTTTCTTAACGTGGTAGAAAGATATGCGCCTCTACGTACAAGGTGGGTATGAAACACCGTATCTCGCCTGGGATTACGTCAGAGCTTAAACTACGCATGCGCGAAAGAGACGTCCTTAAAATTAAAGCAATTCGATCTGGACGTCCACATGATTGGAGCACTTTTAGAAAGGCTTGCAATTTTGTGAACATGAAAATAAAGCGCGCAAAGAGACCCATTATAAAACGGCCTTTCAGGAAAACGAAAATAACGCTAAATATCCTGGGGCATTATCAACGAATTGACCTCAAGAAAACAAAATAATTGTCATGTAAAGGAAGTTTCACTAAATGACACCCTGTTACATGACCCTGAAAAACTTAGCGAAGCCACTATTGTTCCAAAGTTAGCTGAAAAATTCCCATATCGTGGGGAAATTTCACATCTAGATCATCCGAAGAATCAGGGTCATAGTGATAATTTCCAACTGATGGAAACAAACAAGAACCTTGCAACCAAACTTCAAAAGCTTCAAAATCGAGCAGCAAGGGTTTTGACCTTTTCAAGCTACGATGCTCATGCCGGCTGTTTTATCAGGAAGATGACTGGAAAAAGCTTGAAGACCAACGAAAAGCTCACACAGCAGTCATAGTCTATAAATCAATTAATCATCTTGCTCTGATTATATGCGCTCTCTATTTACTGACCGTGGTAGCGTATCAAATTACTCTCTGAGAGATTGTGCAGCAAATTCTGGCTATTCCTAAGCCCCGCACAAACTTTCTTAAAAAAAAGCTTTAGCTACAGAGATGCTGTGCTTTGGAACAGCCTTCCAGTCGGGTTGCGGCAGGCTGACTCACTTAATAGTTTTAAAAAGGGCTGCTGTAGCTACCTATAATTTTATATATGTTCTTAAATTTTGGCACGGTTCTTTTAAAAAGCAGCCATAATAGCATTAATAATTTAGGCTTAGCATATTTATTACAAATTAAATTTAGATAGGATACATAAAATATTTTTTCAATTATATTTATATTTTTATATGTATCTTTTAAAGTCCTGAAGAGACATCTGTGTTTAAATAAATAAAATTATTTTTATTATTATTATTATTTATTAGATTAGAAGTATGACAAGGCAGGCAACTTTGTTCGTTTACTTTGAGTCACCCTCACAAAATGGCCAAAGTATCCCATTTCTACGCATCGTATCGAAACCATTTTCACAGATCGAACTCTTAGGTTGCTCTAAAAATCGCTGTGATCCAACACATTTTACTACCTTTTTTCTGTCATTAGAAAATTGTAGTCGAACTGTTTTTGCCATTCTTCATATGATCGGGAAAAAGATAAGCGTCCAAATTAGCTTCCGGAACAAATATCATGCCAATCAACGAACGCGGCAGATTCCACTTGTGAAAAGGTAAAGAAAGCCAAAATCAGTTCGACTAAATATCATTTTTCAGCGAAGATATTAGTTCCGGATATCAGCTGTGTGTCTTTTTAAAAGCCCATTAACGCATTGTATTTTGCGTTCCTTCTGCGTTTTAGGGATAAGCAAGTGGCCGTGGAGTTCACAGAAATAGTTATAATGATACCAAAGAAAGAAAGAAGTATTTATGAATACCGTCAGAGTCCTATTGTTGTAAGCCCCATCGAATATAGCAAACAAAAGTATCGTTCTGGATCCACTCCTAATAATTATGAGATATCAAAGAAAGAAAGAAATACTCATGCTACTGGGAAGACTGTTTTACGGCAAATTGATAACGTTACGGCTGCTTTTTACTTTAGTTGATTCGCTTTCGTTTCAGTTGTTCCACTCTCAACAGTGTTTTATAAGTTTATCTTTTCTGAAATAAATTCCCAGTTTATTGTGACGAACAATAAATGTATTATAAATCTGACTGAAAATGTAATGTTATTCTCAGATTTATTTTATAACATCGATTTTATACTTATAAGCAACACCCTCCCCTCCCCCACATCCGTTTATAAATCCACCCAGAACCCAGGGCATAACGTTTATACTCGAATTTTATAGTTGGTGAAAAGCTAATTTCTTTGGGTTTGACACACACACGACACAATCAAAACCCCAACTGGTAGGAGGCAAGCCAGTTGACTAAGGTATTCAAGATAAATCCAGACAGTAACCTTGGACTTACTGCAATATTACAACTATACGAAACTTGAAACTTTATTTTCTTCGGCGTTATGAATTTTCAGAATTGATCAAAAGAATTTGCTATTTCAATGAAATGTAGATACAGATATAGAACAGCGGTGAAAACCTATCTTTATATCCAGATGTTATAACGAACTTGTAATCATTTTTAGGAGCATATACACGTTTTTGGCTCATCGTTTGAAGAAACTATAACATAAAACCTTAAAATTACATAAACCCTAGTTTGCACTCTAATTCAGAACCTAATTGATCGTATCCCGTTGAAATGTCTGTCTGGTGAGTTCTTGTCAAACTTTATTTTATTTTATCTATTTATTTTATTTTCTTCGCCATATACGTGAATATAATAATTACAATATAAATAGGGAGAATAAAACTGAAACTTCAAACACGAGAAAAAATGAATGGCAGGGGCACATTAGCCAATTACTATGGGCCCGGAGAAATTACTTGTTTTCCAGCACTTTGAGGTCCGATTTTAGTATTTATTGCAAATATGGGTATGATGGTGTCAAAAGTTGTTTGCTTTTGTTTAAAATATACCAATAATTCGCGATGTTTGTTGCTCTGCAAAAAAGATGGGGGAAGGGGTGGGGGGGAGACTATATCCCTTCATGTATCGCCGTGCCTAATAAGGCTGTAGACGATGTTACACTGATTAGCATAAACCGAGAAAATTATTCTTTTGATAGATTTCTGTGCACAGTGCACCAAGTTACAAAAAAAATACACACTTGTTGACAACTCCCCAAAGGGGCTTTTCAGTGTCATAATAAAAACCTCCCTCTTCCCCAGTTAAAAATCCCAACTGGTAGGAGGCAAACCAGTTGGCTATTTACAAAGCGTGGTAAATTTTGTCCCTGGGATCACCGAGGACAAATTCATCCAGTGGTCAGAGTCGGGGAATCGAACCCGGGTCTTCCGCATTCAAAGCCCCAACTCTGACCACTGCACCACGCTGCCAAGTTCAGCTTCCGGTTTGTAGTTTAGACTTTTTTTTGAACATTTTATACCGTTCGTACGTTTTACAGAGTATATGTTAACAGACAGATTGAAAGAAAAACTAGGCATAAACCGAAAAAAGATTAAAGAAAGCAGGTACTTAAATTACTTTTCTGGTAGTTACCTAGTTATCCCGAGGCGAGAAATAATTTCTCCTTAACATCATTAGATTATTTATTGAACAGGAGAAAATGTAATGTAGAACTTTTCCAATTCAACCCTTTTCAAAACTAGGATGAAAAATTTTCTTTTTCTGCTCCTATTGATGACAAGCACTTTTCCGATACTTCAGTTAACTGGTGAGTAGCCAATATTCTTTGTCTCTCAATGGTGTGCTTTTGGGTTAATGACTGCGACACACAGCACCTGCTATGGGTCAATAAACTGACGTTTTAAACTTTTGAAGAGAAACCGTGTAAATGAATTGATTCAATACTGAGGCAGATCTTTTTACCACAGTATAGATATTTGAAGCTTACTTTTCAAGCACTAGCTGACGCCATATAATCGAATTCACGGCTGAATCCTGAAGGACCCGAAACATAATTTCTTTAGATTTTTTACGGTGGATATCGCAAATTTGTTAACCGCCTTTGATTTGATCCATTTATCCATTTGCTACCCCCATTGCATTGCTGATCTCGCTAAGCTCTCCTTTTGAACCAAACATTTCGAAAGTACTTCTAAGTTTGAAAAAAAAAACACTTGTATCAAATTTGAAGCTATGAATACTTAATAAATAGACCTCCAATACGATAGCCAGTAAGGCTGGCTACCGAACGATTAATTCACTGTACCTTTATAAGGCGTCAAGTGGTCTATTTGTTTTAGGCTGCGATTTGGAGCAAAGGTTTTCCGTCTATCCTAGTTACTGTAGCCGTGCTAACTTTCCATTCATCCTTTGTAATGCGACTCGGCTAGAAGTGCCCCCTTACTTGATAAAACAATTTTTTGCCATGTAAACACTTTCGCTCGCGCTTCTCCCTTTATCCGGGTACAAACACACACACACGGATCATATAGAGTTCCATATGTAGACATTCTGTAAACTAACTCCAGGTGAAACAAGAAGGAAACTGCTGATTACTTCAATATTTATGATACAATGATTGCGTGTACTTTTTAACAGTAAACTGCATTTTCTATGTTTTCTTAGCATCCAGTAAAAATGCTGGTATGAGTGTTCAAAAAGCTATCAGTGACCCTGAAGTGCATGGCGGGAAGACCAAAGCGAGACATAATTCCTTACCATACCCTGGATTGCAATTAGCTCCAACAGTGAGAGAAAACTACTTAAATTTTATAAACAAACGGCAAAGTAACAATGGCAAAATATTTGGTAAAAACATGTATTCGTGGAAGGCCAAATATAATCTTAAGGAACCAAATCCCACACACTCTAAGATTGCAAAAAATGAGCAACAAATTGGTCTGACCTTGAAGCGTAAAAAAGATATTGAGAAAGTCAAACCATTATCGAGTACGAAAAGAAGTGCGATCAGAAAAACGAACTCGTTGAAGAATATTGAAAGACTCGGGGACTCAAAAACTGCGAGTGAAAACCAATTTAAGGTGAAGTTTTTGAAAAAATTAGTAATTTCAGAACACAAAAGAGGTATTTCGGCAATATCAAAGTATGGAAGAAGACTCAACCAGTCAAATGTTTTGACATTGCATCTTGTGAACTCTTGTAACAACACAAAAACAGCCGGATCGCAAATGTGTGAGTTAAGAAAAGTATTGTATAAACTAAATCAATTAAAAAACAACAAGAACATTTCATTTGACAAAGAACCCACAATCAAGCATAAATCCAATCAGTCCTTGCGTGCTGGGGAACTTAGCTTGAAGTTGACGTTGTTTGAAGGCGGCGGAAAAGCATTGCTGGACAAAATTCACTTCACAAAGACACATGACAGGCATGCAAAGCGTAGGAGGGGAAAGCCAAAGAAGAAATCGCATAGACTACATTTTAAAACCTTTGAGCCCAAAAGCATTAATTACAAAGTTACTGACGCACCGAAGTCCTATTTTGATTCATCTCAGTCTTCAATGAGTTCCACTAACCTTGGTAAATCTCTAAATGCTATCAACGACCTTAAACAATTTACCAACATTGATCGAGTAAATGATGCAAACGTCCAACAAGGCGCCGCCAACCCGTACAAGGCTGCTTCAGAAAATAATATGGTTGCCGATGAACTAACGTATGGCGCTGCGCAGTTGGATCAGCAACAAATGCTGAGCAAGTTTCAGACGCAACAAAGAGACGCTGCCCTGCAGGGTCGAATGACATCAATGTCAAATTACCCTCGTTTCCATTCAAACATGGTAAATTATCCTGGACCAAGTAGTTACAGTGAAACCCCGCTTTTTATGTCTGGGAATTCATTTCCCCTTTCGAATTACAGATATCCTAGCTGGAAATTTTCGTTACCTAAGCTAGGTTACCAAGGATACCCTTACACTATATCCAGGCGGAGCTCGTCTTTCTCTTCATTCCCATGGTCCCCTATGACCGCGGTTAACTACAACCGTTTTCTCTATGGCCGTTTTAATCAAGGACATGGCCTTTTTGGTTACCCAAGGGGTTTTCGGTTCATGCCAAGACGCTTTTACGACATTGATTTTGACACCGATAGGATTGATGATGATAACATGTCAAACATGGAGAGCTACAATGATTTTGATGATTCTGATGACAGTAATAACGAGGCAGCTGACGATGAGCATGATGACATGTATCGGAGAATGGCCGTTTCCAATTTTAGAAAAAAGAGAAAGAACGTTAAATTAGAAAAGTTGATTAAGAAGGACAACAGTATTTTTTGAAAACGTTTGCAAAATAACTCCATCAAAGCTTGTGGCAATTGTGATACCTGGAGCCCACCCACATAATTTGGTGACGGTCCATGATTGAAAGGTGGTTCGTATGTATATCATATCCAAAATATATAGTCCTAACTTTGCAATTTGTTTAAGCTAGTTTTAAAGTTGTGTTTTTTTTAGCGGAATATCCTTTGGAATGGGACAATTCACGAATATTAGACTACATATTCCTGTTGTTTTGAATAAGTTAGTGACAATTTAATAACCTTGATTGTTAAGGATTTTTAGATTTCGACAGGTTTCACTAGTTTTGGCTGGCAATTGTTTTCCGTTTTTAGTGTGTGGAATTTTTTTATCTGCCTAAACATGCAAATTTCATGCTCCTTCTGTTGTGCTTGTTCAGTAAAAGGGTACGCTTGGGATTTTAGCGACTCATGGTTGTGCAAGATTTCTGCGATGTTTTCTATTACCCGAATTTTCTATGCTTCAAGTGCTGTTAGTGTTTGATGAATTTGACTAATACGGACGTTAAGTAAAGCCGTTCTATTCTACCTTGTTACTTTTCACTGTGGTCGATAGCTTGAGACTGACAGGAATGGCATGGTGTTTACAGTGCGGGCTGAAATGAAGATGGTTCCCGAAGCGGGCGATCTTGCAAGCCATCTTCTCAAGCGTTCTTGTACTTTGTAGATCCCAATTTTGAGTAAATGATTTTATGAATGTTTTTCTGTACCGCTACAAACATATTTTAAAAATATAATTAACTTTCAGTACACAATACAATAATTTTGAAAACAGCTAGCTTTCGACTCCTTCGCGGAGCCTTATTCAGGCTAAGTAATAAGAGTTCTTAAGAAGTTGTAGTGTGTATTTAAAGTTAATTTATATTTTCAAAAAGTGTTTGTACCAATACAGAGAAACATTCATAAAATCGACTAAGAATCATAAGAATCAGATTCATATGACTAAGAACCACTAAAATTTAAAAAAAATCAATTGTTCTTTTTTTTACTGTTTGAGGTTTAATGTTAATATGTTATTTACATTTTATTTATCAATTCATGCTCAATAGATACTCTAACTTCTGTTGGGATCTCAAATCTGGGACAGCCACATATACCTGGCTTGCTGGTACATATAGCTGGCTTGCTGGTACATATACCTGGCTTGCTGGTACATATACCTGGCT
>JAOBRB020170321.1:0-12666 GCA_027575285.2 Zoanthus pulchellus
CTTTCTGAAAGCTCTTACATCCCTCTTCCATTGGTGTTGGCTTCCAAGAAGGCGATCATTTAGGTCAAAAGTGAATAGGATCATGATTGTTCTAAATAGGCGGTTATCTCTGCTGTGTATCCTAGACTCGATAAGCATATGAGAGCTAAATCAAAAATCCGATTCCACTGGTATAGAGTCGCCACACGGCCCTTAAAACAAAATTGACAGGTTTGAAGTGCAGAACTCATATGCGGTTAACGTGTATGGTTACGAGGGAGAAGTTTACCTTTTCAGAATAAGCAAAAAGAGCGATTTTCTGGTGATAAACCTATTCCCAATCTCAAACGAGGAGACGAACCTTTTTTGTTGAATCAAAAGTATAAGCAGATTGTTGTCTTGTCAAGTTAATAATAAACAACATGCAAGTGTGTTTTGCTTGAAGTGTCTCAATCACTTCTACTCGAAAGATTCACTCAAAAAAACACCTCAAATACTGTTCAAAATTGAGGAGGTCAGGACGGTTATGCCTGTAGTTAAAAATGGGAAGCCTAGACATGTTTCTTTCAAGAATTTTAAGAGGAAAATGAGGGTTCCATTCGTCATCTACACAGATTTCGAGTCCTTTAACGAGAACACAGACAACTGCTCACCGAATGAGAGGAAAAGCTGTACGGAGCGATATCAGAAGCACAATCAATCAAGTTTTTGTTATCTCATTAAGTGTTTCGATGATGGGCTTTTCAAACCCAGCTTGTAAAATACACTAGTCGGTCTTCGGATGATGATGTCTCAAAGACCTTTGCGAAAGGCTAGCGTCAGACATAAAGAGTATTTACAACAGATTTAAATTTCCTAACAAGGTGAAGATGACATCTGAGGACAAAATCGAACATAAAAGCTCCACAAACTGCCATATCTGTGAAGGTGAGCCAGGAGGTGTAAGGTGTTAGATCTCTTTCACCTTAAAGGAAGGTACAGAGGTGCCGCTCATAGTGGGTGTAACCTATATTACTAGGTAACGAAGTTCTTACCTGTGATTTTCCATATTCTATCCGGTTACAATGCACATCTGTTCATCAAGAACATTGGTGTGAATGAAGGTAAGATAGATTGTATCTAAAAGTACATCTCCTTAACGAAGCAGTTTGTGGTGGGCACTTCACAGACAAAGAAAGGAATTGGGTTAATGATGTGAAGCGTGAGATACGTATCATAGATAGCTTTAGGTTTATGGCAACTAGCAGTGAAAGGTTAGCCTCTAATCAACCGCGAGAGTCTTTAAAGAGCCTGGCGGCCTCCTATAAGGGTGAGAAATTAGAGCTGTTGACGAGAAAAGGTGTCTTCCTTTACGACTGGTTTGACAGCTTCAATAAACTCAGAGAAACACACCTCCCACCTAAACAGGCGTTCTACTCAAAACTGAACGACGTCGATATATCGGACGACAATTACCGACGCGCTCAAAAGGTGTAAAAAAACTTTAATTTGAAAACCACAGATTAATACTACGACCTTTATCTTGAGACCGACGTTCTTTTACTAGCGGACGTCTTTGAGAATTTTAGGGATGTATGCGGTCGACACTATGGTCTGAACCCAGCCTGGTACTATAAACCGCACCAGGATTAGCAAGGGATGCGACCCTAAAGTTGACAAAAACCAAATTAGACTTATTGATCGATCCAGACATACTATTGATGGTGGAGCAGGGCATCAGAGGTGGTGTATCTATGATAATCAAACGCTACGGTAAGGCTAACAATTCCTATATGAGAGAGTATGACCCAAACCTTTCGACCAAGTACATCACCTAGCCTGACACCAACAACCTATACGGCTGGGCGATGTCGAAACCTCTACCGACTCACGGGTTCAGGTGGATGACGGAGGAGGAGCATCTTGGAGGTAGACGTGTCATACCCCCATCATCTTCACTACCTATACAACGAATATCCTCTTGCGCCGGAGAACCTAAAAGTGGATGTAGTTGAAAAGCTGATACGCAACCTTCACGACGAGATGAAGTATGTGGTCCAACATAAGAATCTAAAGCTCAATGAGAAACTCGAGTTGAGGATCACCAAGGTACATAGGGGTATCACATTCGAAAAGTCTCCGTGGTTGAAGCCTTATAAAGATCTGAATACCGGTCTGAGGACAAAGGCATCGAACGATTTCAAAAAGGACTTTTTTAAACTTATGAATAACTCCGTCTTTGGGAAGACGATGGAGAGCATCAGGAATAGGGTGGACATAAGACTGTTAGTCTACCATGATACTTCTCCAATGACCTAAAGTGCTGTCCGAAACGTGCATTAAAAATAATTTATCCACATAGCAGTTATGTCCAAGCTTTGGAAGAAACAGGCCTAAAGTCCTTGTACGAAAGAAGAGAGGAAATAAGTTCTAAGTTATTTAGAGATGCATGTAATACAAAACACAAGCTAAACAAACTTTTACCCAAGAAATTCGCGTGTCCGTATAATCTTAGAAAGAAACGAACCTTTGATAACCTCACGACTTCAACTAACAGAACTCAATTGAATTTTATAAATTTTAATGCAAGAAACTCATACACATTGTTATTAGCCAATAGTGGATTTTGATGTACTTTTAATAATGAATTTTAAAAGTGAGTTTTAATATATATACATATAGATTCTAATGTAATTGTTATTTAGTACGTCTATAGGTTTTGGAATTTTTTAAAACTATAATTTTATACATTTTGTTGTAATATATTGATATCCATGTAATTCAAGCGTAAATCTCCGGTGCAAGTAGATATCTTACCTGATTACCAGGAGGTAGTCTCACCTCATCAGGTCAGACGGATTGCTTATATTTAACAGGTTTAACGTCAACGTTTCCACTTTTCACAGCCACTTTGCCAGTGATGCGTCTCAGATTACTACTTATCGCTTCCAGAACGGCGGGCAACCGACGCATCCATTCTCTTGACCTTTAATTCTCCATCAATATCTCTTGCGCATATTGATGGCTATACAGACTTTCAGAAAGTGTCCTGTTGGCCCTCTCTACCACAGATTGTACTCTATGATTTTTAGCTTCACTTCGAACGCTATGCTTTTTCATAAGCTTAGTTACATCGCCCATAAACTCGGTGCCGTGGTCGACGATCAGCGTATTAGGATAAGTAAGCTTTCTAGAATAGATCCTTTTAGAAGCTTTGGCTTCTACACCCGACTCCATCACCAGAAGCGATGTCCATCACCAAAAGAGTATGTTTAAAAGTCTTTCGCCGAACGGTATCGTGAGTCAAAAACAGCAGATCCGCTTGGTAAATGTAGTTTGGTTTATCGACAGCCCAATGTGGTCTTGGTATATACTTTTGCGGCGGTAGATAGATCTGCCACAACGCCTGTTTCTTGAGCCACTTTTACTTACGGATTCGCTAACTTTAGCGGCTTCATCCAATTTAGTGATAGCCTCATAACCTTTCCAATAACCGCCTGAGCTATAATATATCTTTGATAAGATATCCATATTAAAGACTACCGATGCTTACTTAAAGATAATATGGCTGTATCAGACACAATATCGGAAACACTCGATCCGAAGAGGATTCCACGAGAATCTTTTGGCGTAAAGGCCGACTCTACAATAAATCGAATCACATTCACCCCCTCCTCTGCCAATCCCATTGAGACCTTATACATCTACATTCCTAAACTTGCAGAAGATGTCGTCATAATTCCAGAGAGCGTATAGCTACTCTTCAAAATGACCGTCTCGCGTCATGGGAACAATCTGGCTGTGAATAATGTTGCTCAAAAATCGGTGACAAGGCTCAGAGTTCTTTTCGGTTGGGAGACTCTGCAGGACACCCAACGCTATGATCTACTTCAAACGTACAAAGACCTCTTCCTTTTCAAAGACGAACATGAAGATCGCTTGACGCAGATGACCTCATCAGCGAATATGAGAAAGATTACATCGGATGCGACTGAGGTAGCTCTCGCATCGGAACACAATAGCAAGTACAGAATACCGCTGGACCACCCTATTCTCAACGATCATGAAGTTTTTTACCTGTAAGGCTCTACCACGCTCACTCACTTTCAATTTGACATTCGCCACCGGATATTGTTGTCTACTCTGACGCAACAAAGGCACCACAAATGCTAACAAATATAGAGCTGGAGTATCGATCCATATTGAGCGACCACCTTGCTAAAGAGGCAGAAGCTTCCTATCGGATGGGTAAAGGGTTTTTCTATGAAAACATTATACTTCATAATATAAAACGTTAACGATCAGCAAGTTGAACGACAGAGTCATTAATGAACAGATCAATGTACCGAGGCGATTGATGACTGGTATACTATGTCTATTCACAGAAAGCCATACAGCCGGTACGAGAGACTCTGAACAGTTTGGTAATCTGGACATCAAAATCATAGAGATAAACCTAGATGTTATATCCAATCGCCTCTATTCCAAAGATATCATGCTGAGCGACCTATGGGAAACAATAAACAACCTTTTTGGCGGATCTGGATCCGATAGTCAGAAAGACTTTTAAGCAGGCAACAGGTTTGCCCTATGGATCGAACTAAGAACGACACGCGATGATAATATTTATGGGGGTGGACTGTTATTGAACAGTACACGCGAATGGGGTAAAGATACAGATAAGACGCAAGGTTGGAGGGCTCAAAACCATCACCTGTAATATGTTTGCGGTGGCCAATGTGATGATGGAGGTGATAAATTCAACCTTGAAATTGGTCCTGTATTGATTTTAAAGTAAAAATAATGTTAATAATAATGGAAGAGTTACAAGACAAGACGCCTTTTAATTGAACTATAACGGGGCGGTAAAACCGAGGCAAAACAAAATATCTCATCGAAAACCTCCGCGGACCATTCAGAAACGTTTTCAGATACATAGTCTAATATATCCCGCCTATGCTTATAATAATACGTAACGTGGATTCGGTAGAGGTGACAAACATCTCTTAGTACTATCACCATCTGCAAGCGATAGCGATCAAATCAATGAGCTGTTTTACGACTACACTTGCAACTTTGCTTAGCAATACCAATACGTTGCTGATCTTGGACAACTGTGCAGTGTCTAAAGACCTGAAGAACTAATCTAATAATTTTATCAATCTCGTTTTCTCCGGCAGGTATAAAGGATTATCGTTATGGTTGCTGACACAGCAACAGACCTCGATAGCGAAGCCCTTTCGCGAGAACGTCCCTTGCGTGGTAACGTTCCACAATCCGTAAATGGAAAAAATCCGTAAAAATAGTGATGGATACCATCCTTGAAGATTATGGAGGTGATTTAAATGTTGAAACAGGCAAGAAGATCAAGAAACTCCTGAAGAAAGAACGACACTCTAGATCTTGTTTCTGCTTGTGGTACCCATTTCAAAGGTATTTAGAGATTCCGGCGATACAATACAAAGAAAGATTATCTTGAGCGTGTTGAACAACTGACCTCTGGTTCTGATAATAGTATCGAAGTTAAACGAGAGGCGTTGGCTGTTCTAGCGTCGTTGGGTACCACCAAGGTGTACATCGATATAAAAGCGACTTTGGGAGATATTAAAAAAAGCTCTCAATAAAAGACGTTGAAAAGTACTATGTTCAATATCAGATCGTTTTGTGAAAGAAGGTTATAAGTGGATTGGTGGAATTGGCCATTTAATTAAAAGGACAGGCCATCTTTTATGTACTAGCAATAGACGTTTTTGGACAACTCACCGAAGATCTGAAGAGCGACGAGTTGGTCAAGCGTGAACTAAGCACATTTGCAGGTCTCTTGGCGTTGAAGGGACGATCGTAGTGCTTGCTAGCGCTGTCTTTCAGATCGCTAAGCACATTAAATTAGGAAATCCCAACACAGCTGAGCAAACCACTAAACACGAACTAAGCACAACTGAGCAGTCAATTAAGCACGAACTAAGCGGGAACTAAGCACCTTAAAGGAAACGCTAGTAATTAAACATAACATGTCTGAAAAGGTTGAACAAATCAGTAAAGTGGCCGACTTACCTGCAGATCCGACTAAAAAGGAATAGGACGCGAAAAAGGTAGCGGCCGGCAGGAAGCTTGCAAATTAAACAAAAAGGTTTAAGAGGCCCTCAAAGATAGTTGAAACGTGACCAGAAATTAGAACATAGCGTATCAGAGTCCGGCGAATTTAGATTAGAAAAAAATCCAACAGCTCTCATAGCCGGGCTCGTCGTAGGATCTATAGCGGGTACCTTATTTTTCCGATACAGAAATCGGCCAACTACTACCACTACTAACCCACCACCGCCACCACCTACGACACCCGAACCTCCGGTTCCGAGAATAGGATTGCGCTGAAAACATCTTAAACAATAAGAGAATACTTATAAAAACAATGTCAAGAGAGCAAAATAAACTGGACAAAATCATTACCGATTCGGCGGCCCTCGTCTTGCTCTCTGCGGGTGTCAGTTATATCGGCAAAAAGATTTTAATGGAGAACTTTCTCGGTGATCCAAGTTCCAGTATAATGAACTACGCAAAATTCACAGCGGTTCTTGCCGGTTCAATGGCGTTGAAGGGCTATCTGGAAGACCAGAAGATAACACCTAAAACACTTTAAAAATAATAATAATAATAATATAACATTAATAATGGCGACTATAGCGATGATGGTTGGGGGATGCGATCCTCAACGCAACCACATTTTCGGGGGATCCTACCCTGCAAAGGACCTATCCGGTGATGACTCGAGACATGCTCTGTATGAAAAGAAGAGGCATGACCAAGCCTTGAAAAATACCAAAACGATTATGCAACTTATCAAGGAAAAGAGGCAAAAGTTTTTCGATTGGGAAGAGGAGGATAGGTGCAACAAAGATATCGCATCGAGAAACTCTTCAAACACCCATGAGGCGCTTAGATATTACAACAGAGCGCACCCCGATGAGAACCTATTGGGTGAAACTCAAACATTCTCAGATTATATGTTGACAAATGTAATTGTGTAGATATATATAGAAAGAATTAAGAGAAATATATCATATATAAGCCCTTGGCGGGATTCGATCCCCACATCTTCGGTTATTAGTCCGACGTGTTAACCACTACACCACAAGGACCAACCACGTTGGCAACGCAGCCGGACAATGTTATATAGATGGTAACTGTAGGGGTTCCCATGGCGATATTTTTCTCTATTGGTAAGTTGAAGACCGTAATTTTTGGTACGCATATATGGTATTATATGTTGACAAATGTAATTAGAATGCGTTCGGTGTGTAGATATATATAGAAAAAATCCCGCCAAGGGCTTATATATGATATATTTCTCTTAATTCTTTCTATAACCGCTATATATATAACCTAATTATCAAACCCGACTTAAAAAACAAAATATAATATTCGTACTCAACCGTGTATAACAACCAGAAAAATCTTCCACAAGAATACTGCCAATCCAAAGGATTATCTCTCCCTATGTACACAAGCGACCGCGTCGGTGGTCCAGATTACAAGCCGGAATGGTCAGCTAAAGTTGAGGTGATCGAGTGAGGTGCTGTCATATCAGATCAACAATATTCGACACAAAAACCGCTGAAAAGGCTGCCGCTAGCTTAGCTCTAGAGCACATCGAAAAACAATTTAAAAGCAAAAAAATTTTATTCATATAAACAATGAGTAAATTGTGGAAGAGAATTCAAGATCGGTATCCTGATGCGAGCCTATACAGGTTCACAAAAACCGACTTGTTTAGTGATAAGGAACAAAACGAAAATTTTACAAGTCAAAAGACGGCACAGAAGATATCTATAGGTTTTCGATGATAGTAAATTCAAGTCTAGCATCTACTTCTCTAAGGAGATAACGAAGGCGTTGGGGCTTCCTGTAGGTTTTCCTCTAGAGCTGACCTTAAACGTCAAACCGGAACTACCGGTGCAGGCCATTAGTTTGGACAACAAAACATACACCTTAAATCTATCCAATCATGAAATCTTCGTCACACCGACCGATTCGTTCAAGATAAGGTTTCGAGAAACATTCACCCATTGACAAGACTAACTCATTACAGAGATTGGCTAACATATGCTATTGGCCCCAGCAGTTAATTTTCGCTGTCTTGTGCGCGACCAACGGTTGTGGAGTCAGCTGGAGATTAATGTTTGAAGATAAGATGGCTGATGGTATACACCACGTAACCGACACCGAGCTACGTTTAACGAAGCTTTTAATCTTACCATTTTTAGCCATGGCTTTTAAATCTACAAGCTGCAGTTTTTTCATAAAATCTTGATCAAATCCTTGATAAACCTTAAGTACATCTCTTTAGTATCATCCTGATCAGTAGATGAAATAACCGGTTTATCAATAATGTTGTCCATAATTAAATTTTTTTATATTATGTGTGTTCATTTATTTAATATTTAAACCGCTATTATGATAACACCAACCAATTTTAATGTCCTTGATGTACTCACAATTGACATCGTAGGTTTACTGATAATCTCTTCAATATCATCACGCTGTATATTAATAATATCAAAAATTTCTGATACTGATCTTTCATGTTCTTTTCGTAGCGACCGGTAAGAATAATCTCACCAAATGAGAAAACGATGAAGGTGGTATACTTAGGTTTGAATCTTTTCTTTCGCTGAATTTTGTAAATACAGTAATACGCAACTGTATTTACAAAATTTTATGCACCATTTGCAATGAATTTTACATCGGCAGTACCATTAGACACCTGCACGACCGAATCAAAAAACACTTTAACAGCTCCAATTCTTCAGTATACAAACATATCATCACTTGCCACAATAAACCCAACAGTTCCAAAACTATCATCAGAATCATCGCCCGAGAATCTGACCCCGTTTTGACCATTACATCAGTAAACTCTCCTTAATTTTTTAGAAAATGTGCGTTTACAGATTTTTTCCACAAAATCTTATTATCGCCTCACACACTTCCTGGACAATACAATGGATTGTTGCCAGCCTTCTTCCAAATAGTTCTGCAATTGTGTGCAAATAATACCCCCTGCCAAGCCTGTACAAGCAAATTCCCCATCTTTCTTCGGGAGCAATTGGCAGTTCTGTCACATATTGCTTCTAGATGTCTTGCCTTATGTGTTGCAGTATCTAGTAAAATGTTCTTCGTGAAACCCGAAATGTGCTCTTAAACATAGCATCATAAGTTTGCCAAGCGAGCTCCCAATACCCCATGTTTCTCGCATGGCGACGACAGCTCCGAGTGCGTGAATTTTCCTCTACTTCACAACTTTACATAAGAAAACAAAACAAAGCAGAAATCCTTAACAAGAACCGTTTTCTTAGAACCACAGGTGATGCCATCTACTTTGTCTTAATCGCCTATAGCTCCTTTTTCTTCTCTCTCTTTCTACAAGCGAAAGCAGAAAAACTTTCTTTCTTAAAGGCGCCATTTTCCGCTGACTGACTGACTGACCTGTCTGTATTAACCTCGTCCCCAGATCTCGATTGAACTTCTCCTCCTAAACGATATCACAATAAAGAGATCTGGGAACAAGACAGTACAAAAGAAGTATTTTTTCCTTCAAAAATAAAGTCGTCGTAGATATCAAGGTCAAATTCTTGTCGTCATATCGTCAAATTTAATTGGAATTAAAATCGTCTCAATTATTTGCGACGTATAAACTAAGCCTAAGGTCACCTAAAACTTTCATTTAACAGTGAAATAAATTATGTTGCAATTAGTTCCAACTCTACCCTAAAATTTTGTAGATTGACTGGACAATTTCGCACATATCTCGCTTTGCTAGGTCTGCACTGTGAAAGACTACTGGCAAATGTTTTCCTCCACAGACTCCGTACTTGGTTATTAAGGTATTAATATTTTATGCACTAGTCAATGTAAACCCCCACCTCTATGGTCCCGGTGAAGGGTGGGGGATTAGATTTTAGCCCTGAGCAAAATATGTTTAAGTCCCCACTCCCTCGGAACGACACTGCAGTCAAATGCTCCTACTCCTGGGGATACATTTACGTGACATTTTTTAGACTTACCCTTTTTTCTAGCCGTGCAGTGCAAACGTCAAAGAGATGGCTGACCCTCTGCGATCGGTAAACAGTAAAGGTGTGACAAGGGACTTGAAAAAATTCTAACGAGTACAGAAGTAAAATGAAACGAAATTGGTTGATTCTTTCGCACTGTACCTTAGAAAGCAGTGTACTTTGATAACAGTCTCATGTGCTTTAAAATAAACTGAAGTGTAAATTTCAACACTTCTGCCAATTTTGAGTCAAATGCTACTGTCAAATTTGCTAAGCTGTACCAATAATTTTACCACTATTACTATAATAAATTGTTATAGCACAAGTAGTGTTAGTGTTTATGACATCACAACGCAACCTATTACTTGCAAAATGGGCAAAACCATTTATCTTCATCTGGTGCTTGACTTAGCTCAATGCACTGGAGATGGTACCACTCAATCGTTCACGACTTGGAGTCACACGCTTCCAGCTTTCCACTCTCAGGGCCACCATTCGGCGAATACTCGGTACCAGTTCTCCTCGTTATCTCAATTGTCCCCACTTCCATTCTCCGCTACAAAATCGAGTGGAGCCCTTGCCACTAGAAGTGGCCGAGTTGGCCTAGGGAGAGCTTGGTTAGATAGCCATTTTCAGACAAAGATGTAAGTGAACCAAGAAAACGAGAGAAAAACTGCGTCTAGAATGCCGATACCAGTTAATTGCTGTGTTCCCGGTTGTAAATTATTTTAGCAACACAATATAAAACACAAGAAGCCTCGCGGTGTTTCAGATTTATTCTAAAATGTGATACACATCGTTTTGCAATGCCTTTGACTGTTTCTATTATGTTTTTTTTGTTTTAAAATATAAGCTGTTAGAAATAAGAACAAAATTAGGAACAATTTGAGTCTGACATGACCAAAAATTAAGAATTAACGATGATTCTCGTTTATTTCGAATACTCTTAAATAACTTTTCTAAATAAAAAAATTATCAGTTATGATTCTAGGTAAAATTGAATTTTGTTAATTATGTTATGTTTTATGTACAGTTTTACACATCTGAGGCGGGACTCAATTAAAAATTAATATTTCTAATTATGCTATAATCTGACCTAACATATATAAATGCAATTTGTTAAAAGCGAAAACGCATTTAAAAAAAATGTACGAGTTTCTTATATTTTTAGTTTTATGAATTCGATCGAAGCAAATTGATTTCTTATCACCAAAGAAACATGCGAGCTAACATCAGTTTTGAAGAAAACCTTACTGCGAACTGTGGAGGATGCAAAACGTCTCAACTATAAATTTAAAACAATATTTATTAAAATTATTTCGTGCAGCTGTCAGGTGCTCTATCATTATTCTATTATTCTTACTACGCAGGTGTCTGATCAATTCCACGCAATTTAGGCATCCTGCTGTTGAACAGTAATTGTTTTGTAATATCTATATTTTCATCGTCATTAGAGATATGTCTGTTCAGATAATTTACAGTCTCACCTACTCAGCTAACGACTGTTTATCGGGGCAAAAAAGAAACATTGTTATAAAGGTCGAATTTTTTTTCTGACCTTTTTTTGTTTCACCTAATCATTTTTTTAAAACTGTAAGATAAGATAAGAATTTACAAAAAAAATATGTTACATTAAAATTCAAAAATATAATAACAATGTTAGTTAATGCTGTTTATTAATCGGCACATGGCTGGGATAAAAGGCCTTTGAAAACGCTTAAGGGTATGACAAAGAGGTCGTACATTCTATTTCGCCTTAGATTATAAATCTAAATATAGTTTAGTAAGCAAAGTCCAGAGGGACATCACGCCAACTTATAATTATTAGATTATAATTATAAAGATTATAATTATAAAGATTATAATGACGAAAATAATTGGGAGGAAGAAATTGGGATAAGTTATGGTCATCAGAAATTACATTAAACTAGACGCGTATACGTACACACGCGTTTACTCGGGCTACCTAATGTTTGGATTCATAGTGATGAGTCTAAAGTTTATTTATGTCAAATCAGTTATGCTTGTATCACAAAATGAATGATTTGGCCTAAAAATTGCCGTTAGCGGCTCTGCTAAAGCCCCGTCTACAGGAGCAATTTTTATCTGACAAGTTTTTATTTGACAATTTTTATTTGCTGACGCAGCACCGTCTACACGAGCAATTTTTATGTCACAAGTATTTTTTATTTTCCAGTGTACGCCCCATCTACACAAGCAATTTTTAATTGAAAACAAAAGATTGAAGACTGGGATCTATGAATGATATCAAAAAAATTGTGCCAATTTTATGTGTTGTCTCGTCTTCACGGACAATTTTCCATATGTGACAATTTTTATTGTTTAAATGTTTTTTTTGCCCCCATGAACAGTCGTTAGCTGAGTAGGTGAGACTGTAAATTATCTGAACAACAACAACAACAACAACAACAATAACAACAACAATAACAACAACAACAATAACAACAACAACAATAACAATAACAACAACAACAATTTATTTCCACTTAGATAAAGAAAAAAGTAACAGTTATATAGGATGAACTTCTGAAAGTTGGATAGTGGATGGACACCTGAATTATCTTTACGAGCTAATCTAGTCAGGTACCCAACAGAAGAAAGTTGATTGCAACACTAGTCAGGGAAGTATATATCATAA
>JAOBRB020170432.1:3800-22370 GCA_027575285.2 Zoanthus pulchellus
GGGGAAGTGAGGGAATGGAGAAGTTCTCTTAAGAGAGCACTAATTAGCTGACAAAAACACCGTGTTTCTTTGATCAGCGACAAAATTCTTGAGGGAAAGATCCCCTCCCCAGTCTCCTTCCCGCCTCCCCCGTCTCCCTCCCCCCTCCCCAATCTCCCTGCCAGCTACAACAGTGTCAGCTACTCCTATGTAGCATCCGTGAGTCAAAAACAGTAACATGCCACAATTTAAGAACAAATAGGAACACTAGGCTAGCCACTAAGCCCAATTTTTGTAAGAACAACATCAGCCTGAACATTATGACATCTTTCATGGAATAGAAAAAGTGTCATAATTAGAAAATAAGTACTTTTATGTTTGCTGCTTTCTACAAAAATCTAGTTATTCTAAGGGGTGAGAAATGAAAATCGTCGCATTGATATTGTACAGTTAAAGAAAGAGATAAAACTTTTAACCCTATGCAAGAAGTTTTTCAACAGATACAGCGGTTGCAAAACGAGCGTCTCCTTAAAGAGACTGGTAATGAGTATACACGAAATCGAGGTCGTTCAGCTATGCATTCACGCAGTAATAAATAGCGTTGTGAGATATGCTGTAAGACTGTTTTTCCTTCGAAATGATCTCAAATTCACAAATACTCCGGGTTCTTCACTTGGTGGAAGAGACCCAAGTAATTTGAAAGTTGATGAGTTGAAATTCTGGATAAAATGCAGAAGAGATACGCCGAAGGACTTGAAGACTACGTTTGTTGTTCCCTCCCTTTGAAATATTGCTTAACTTTAACCAAAGTGTGTAATTTTGAATAGCTATGATTAACCGACCTCGATTTCGTGCAAACTGTTACCAGTCTCTTTTAGGAGAGGCTCGTTTTGCATAGCATGTATACTCAAAACATTCAGCAAAACCGTCAATGATATCTCTCTAAGATGACAGGAACAAAGTTTAGGTTATTCCTCTCAGTAAAAAGTTTATTTTACACAGTGGCGGCAGAGCGTCTTGAAATGTGGGGGTCTGGCAACCCTAGTCAAGTGTCCTTTCCATAGGTCATTAGCAGAAGAAAACCTATTAGCAATGCTAGTAAGGCTGAGTGTATCTGTAAATGATTTATGACAGTTCCTAAGCATGTCTATTTCCAAGGTAGCTCAATTTTTACGGTTCGCAAAACCGATATATCGACCCAATCTGCCTAAAGATACTCGTATTAAATTGTTACATACTACATTAGCAAAAGTTTAAATTGGCATCGAAATGTGATGGGGAGGGGGGTGAGACCCCCCAAACCTTAGCTTGGGGGCTCCAGCCCCCCTGCCCCCTGCTTTGCCATCTATGTTACAAAATATTTTCAGAGATTCAGTTTTTGTAACCTTATAAGAAACTAGCACTCGCTTATAGGCTAATGAAAGGAATTTTTTTTTATCAAATATATATCTGGAGCCCATTGCGATATCACCAAATAGAGTAATTACACTCTCAAACCTGCAGTAAGGGTTTCTCCTTGATGTGTAACGTAATCCCAGGAAACGATAATAAACAAAAGGAGTAATGATTCCAACTTGACCACTACAAAAAAGCATAGACAAAATTAAAATAAATCTGAAAACATATCCACACAGAAAATTTAAGAGCGAGTTTTTGTAAATATCAAATATGAATGGACAACCGTCAAAATTTCATATTTTTATATTTTGCTTTTAAAAATAACCCCCATGGTGAGCTATTTTCGAAAATTTTGGCCGTGCTTTTTTTTTTGGAAAAATCGAGAAAAGTTAGAAAAACGCCATTTTGCCTCATGCCGCCGTTAGACTTTCAGCAAAAAGAACGAATTTTCAATTCGCCTATAAAATTTAATGAAACAAAACCTATAAACAGGCATTAAGGCAAATATTAATTAGTTATCGGACTTTCTAAAAATGTTAAAAAGATTCGATTAAGTGATAAAGGGATTCGGTTCCATGGCATTTAGTCTAACACAGACCGCAGTCGAGCTGTAAGAGTTAAAGGCTTTACTTTATCATTTTTCAGTAACCAAGAAATCACACTGGTACATGATATTTGACAACCAAACTTAAATTTCTGTCAAAAGCATTTCCTAAATACTGTTCTGTGAAAATTTCGCTGTAGGCAAATTATTAGTAGGCCGCTGGGAGCCCGTAAACGCAAGGGAAGGTTTTGAAATTCAACATGGTCAAAAACTTTGCTCGTATTTAAAGCAAGAACTTAGCGCTATACAACCCAAACAAAAAATACATGTTCCAGTTACTACCTGAAACTAAAGTCTCCATTTTGCTGTTAAAACATTACCAAAACAAATCTGTAACTTTAGAAAATAATTTGTAAAAATGGTGACACTGAAGTAAAACGGAGGTCAGATTGAGCCGGAATATTGTTTATAATGATCAGTAGCAGTAGACTTTTTCTCTTCAAACTACAGTAAATAATGAGTCTGAATGTCAGCACCCATTTCGATAAAGGATAACCCAAGGCTTACCCTTGAACGGTCTAGTGGCCAGGGCAGAATCTTATATGTTGATTTTTAGCGGGCTAAAACTTCATCGGCATGGCAGAGCTACTGTAACAAACAGGTTCAGGTTGCTATGTATCAAGTATAACTTCGATACTGATTCGTTTTCAAAGCGATGCAGAGATTACACTCAACAACTGCAGAGGAATGCAAAGCCTGAGCAATACCTGCCATGTTTGATTGCTGCATTTTTTGAAAATGCACGCCCCAGTAAAATTGTATCCCTATCAGAATATCACTGCCTGCACGTCGCACATGGATGAGATAAAATCCGAAAATATATTGCATTGATTATTTTTAAAAAAGAACAGACAAAAACTTTGTATTTTGTTATTATCTTATCCTGGTTACCGGATCTCCGAGAGGGATTGGAAAGTGAGGAGAGTTACTTTCTCAATAATCCTTCTTAGGCCTGCAGTACCCAGGGTATATAAATACTATCCACTGCTCTCTATTTCATCGAAATAAAAGTCGTTGTGTATTTTAAAGGAATCCTTGGGTAAGGAAGCATTTTGCATATGTATATACATGCATGAACAAACGCAAAGAACAGTTGATTAATTAAAGATTAAATATAATTTACTTAATTATTACTGAGCTATATATATTAACCTTTTTAGGTAATACCATGTATATATATGGGAATACCGAAATAAATTGTTGTTGTTGTTGTTGTGAGACAAGTTAAGAATACTATTCTAGAACATATTTTTTATAAATTTAAATTTAGTTACACTTCCTTCACTCCTGACAGATCACTTATACAAGAAATGAACAAAAGATAGACTTAACACATAAAAAAAACCCCTCTACCATTGTCACTAATAAAGTTCCTTGCCATTCTAAACTTACTCACCTAAACAACATCAGAATGATAGCTGGCAATAACATGATCTCTGTGCAGGCAATAAACCTTAGTAGCCCCTGTTGGTGTGTTTCCACTTTTTGTATAGCATTTCTAGCAGAACTGAATATAAGTAAAACAATATGTAATATTCAAAAGACATAAAAACAATAGTATTACATGTAATATTATATGTAAACAAATTACTGATAAAAACAGCTTTGAATGTGTAGAGGTGGGTCAAGACGATTTCGAAAGGTTAGAATGGATCACGATGGTAAGGACAGTTTAGAGTGGCTAAGGATGGAGTGTGTCGGCTTACAATGGTTAGAACAGGTTAGAATGGCTAAAGAAGTTCAAACCATGTTTGTTAAAGGCAAGTTAGGGTGGTCATGATGGACTATGATTGCTAAAATGGATTAAGATAAATGAGAATGGTTTGTGATGGTATAAATAAAAAAAATAAATAAATAAGTACTTTATTTAACGATGTCTAGAAAAGGCTAAGATGGAATGGATTATTATGGTAAGGACAGGTTAGGGTAGTTCAAGGATGGATATTGGTAATTGTCCAGGTTTGGATCGTTAGGTCACAATGTCTAGTAAATGTTAGGATGGCTAAGGGTGGATGATGGTAAATACAGGTTAGTATAGCCAAGGATGAATAACGGTAATTGTCCAGGTTTGGATCGTTAGGTCACAATGTCTAGTAAATGTTAGGATGGCTAAGGGTGGATGATGATGGTAAGTACAGGTTAGTATAGCCAAAGATGGATAATGGTAGCTAGGTCAGATTAGCATCATTAAAACTAGGTCACGATGTCTAGAAAAGGCTAAGATGGAATGGATTATTATGGTAAGGACAGGTTAGGATAGTTCAAGGATGGATAACGGTAATTGTCCAGGTTTGGATCGTTAGGTCACAAAGTCTAGTAAATGTTAGATTGGCTAAGGGTGGATGATGATGGTAAGTACAGGTTAGTATAGCCAAGGATGGATAATGGTAGTTACATGAGGTTAAGAGCATTAAGGATAGGTCATGATGCTTATAAAAGGTCAGGATGGATAACGATGATTAGGACACAAGTTTACATTGGTTAAAGAAGGAATAAATAAGAGTACAAATAAGGATGGATAATGATGGTTGGAACAGGTTAGGGTGGTTAGGGGTAAGCCATGACAGTTTGGCTCATGCTAGTTTTAATCATGATCGATTGTTATTGTTATGATGGGTTAAGATAAACGAGAACAGATTATGATTTACAAGGTTGGCTTGGTGAGGTTAGAGTAATTGGACAGATCAACGTGGTTACGATTGGTTGGGATGGTCCAGGAAGGGATACCTAGGGCTCGGTATTGAGTTTTGATTTTATACTGTCAAGTACATAGAGTCAGGGGTTTAGTAGTGTTTCTATACTAGTAAACAGAATATGGAGTTTATTGTAGACTTCAATATTTTTATGTATTTACCTTACAATTGACCTGTTTAGCATTCCTTCTGAACCTAATAACTTTTAAAAATAGAATGATAACAGAGGATTAAAATATTGTTTTAACTGGTTTTTACTCTGATAACAAACTCTTAAAAATGTCCTGTCAGGTAGAACCCTCCTGATAACAGTTAACTTTTAAAAAGTGTGCTGAAAACTATATGATGAAGAAAAAAAATGTACTTACATCAAGCAGTTTCTTTGTAAAATTTACTGTGTGTAAAACCGCAAAGAGTGTCACGGGGATTAGAACCACTAAATTATTGAAATTAAGGAAAAGCCCTTCAGTTTTAAAGTTATGATAGGCACTAAGAAATGAAGATTGCAGAACATTAATCAATTTCGAATGTTTTAATTTCAAAATTCATTTAATTTTCAGACTACAAAAACTAGTAAAATCTGTTAAAAAGCTAAGATTGTCATCTTTGATAGGTATAGGAATATGAAGGCAGGCTAAAATTTGCATTAGATTACATTATAGATTACAACAGGCCAAACAAAGTAATTGGTTAAGATCAGTCTTGATATTTCCCCTTAGGTTTTATCATACTATTACTAATTAAAAAAATTAGGTACTTCAGAATTCCAGAATAAAATATGAAACTAACTAAAACAGATATTCATAACAATCACCAAACAACTGATGATGTTGTTTTACAATTTAAGATAATTTGCCACTTGCACATCTCCCATAGCTCTTTGCTCCTTGGCGAAGCGGATGGAGATAAATGAGGGGAGGGGGAGGAGATGACTGAGGGGAGGGGGGAGGAGATGACTGAAGGGAGGGGGGAGGAGAGCAAACCAAACATATGGTCTTCTTTTTATAAGATGCCTTTTTAAACATTATGGTGAAAGAGAACTTAGTTTCATGAGAAAATGCAACACCAAGAAACACTAGAATCAGTCTTGATACCACAATAGTGCTAGTGCAGATACAAGTAAACATTATGGCCCACAGTAAACAAGGAGGGCAACGAGTGAGTTTTTGATTGTACAAATCATTTCATAGCAATGACCAAAACATCTATTTAACTCTCTATAATTGCAACACTACATTTTTAGAGCACTTTTTACAAGAATTGCATTTTATAAATTGGATATCATGAAAAAGTATGTAGCTATCACAAGATACAATTATGATCAATAGATACAACATGCAGTACTTATCTGATATAGAGTATTACACAGGTAAAAGGATACTTGTAACAGGGTAGGAATTGACAAATGTAATACAATAGAGAAGATAATGGCAGCTGTCTTCCATTAGCAGCTGTGCTAAATATTGTCTTGTAAACTGGAATCTCTGTTCAAACATAAAAGTTAAAATATTTGTGGCATGTTCATTGTATACAATCCATCTAAAAATACACTCTAGTGTATTGGGAATTCTAAATTGAAAAAAAAAATAGCTCCAAGAGCTGAAAAAGAGAATACTGACATGAAATGATTTGCTAAATATATGACAAGTTTATTATTTTATAATTATATATTAAATACTAATACTAAAACTTATTCACAGACAATAAAATTAAAGTCTAAATGACAAGAAACGTGGTTACTGGACACCATTATACACTAAACTTCAGAGCTAACCTAACATCTTTAACAAGGAACTAATTCAAAATTCCTGTCAAAGAGCAAAACCATTATATCTAAGTTTTTCTGCAATTTTATTAATAAAACAAGCCGAGAAGTGAAGTCAGGGATTGCAATTAAAGTGTTCTACAGTACTATAACTAACATAAATCGGACAAATTTAATTTCAATTAGGACAAAAATTAGTTCTATAGGAATATTAATCCATCCCAACATTTTTAGCATGTTAAAACTTTTAGCAGTATAATTTTTTTGACAAGATATAGACCACTGATTTGTATTTCAAGGACAGCAATTTAAAATAGACAACTTGTTTATATTTCTTACTAAAAATAATAACTTAATTTGTCTGAAAATACATTGTCTATTTTCTTTGTCTAAAAGTTTTTGATGTTAATGTAATGCACTTGCTTTACTCGTTCAAGTCTATTGGAAGTCTGACTTTGTATCCATTTTTGTACCATAATTAACTTGTACAGTCTTTACATGATACTGGAACGAATTGAAGTTACATTTAATTCAGGAATTAATGAAAATTTCGATCCGGTGTGAGAACCGGGAAGAGTTCATTCTGGAATGCATGACGTCTTCAGAACCAATTAAAATGGTTCCTGCCGCACCTGGCTAATTATAAGTTGGGTTTGTTAGTATTCATAAATGCAGGTTTCCAAGCAACAGCAGTGTGCATGGTTGTGAACACTACTGCAAATTTTCCACATCTTAATTAAACGCGTTGTCAAAAAAGGCAATTATATGTGTTCATGAAGGTAAAAAAATCAAATTCTTCGAGCTACTGTACACAGCAGATAGAATAGTTCTGGAACATTATTAATGTTATAGCTAAATTGCTAAAGCAGTGACTGAGGTTTTATAAATATCGAGAAATTATTTAAATAGCAACAGATTGCAAGCGATGCTAATTAAAGCAGCTTCTTTACGTGAACCAATCAGAATTGTTGATAAGACAATATGATTGTGTCACCACACATTTTTGTTCTGCGGCTTTTGCCAAGAAAGAAATGCCACTTTTATCTGGCTGAGAACGTAATAATTCTAAAAGGAGTATGCATGGTTTACAAAACAAGCAGCCTTAATAATTGTTACATGTTTACAAAATTTACAACAAAGCTGGCTTGTAATCACAAGACAATCATTTGTCCAATCTCTGAAGTGACCTTGTAGTAGCATATTAATTTTATGTGTTTTATTTATTAGTATTAATATTTACCTAGTATTTTACTCAAAGTTTAATGATCATTACTGTATTACAATTGTGTGACCACACATTTTTGTCCTGCGGCTTTTGTCAAGAAAAAAATGCTACTTTTTTTTTTCATGCTGAAGACGTACTGTAATGAGTCAGTCTGGTATGAAAAATGTCGAGATACCCTGTAAGCAAATGCAATGATTTGCAAGGAACTGGGATGAACTTGTACCAGAATGAATCTCGATCTGGCATCAAGTTAACACTGCCAAAGTCAACATATTAGTGAAAAAAAAAAACTCAGATTCTTAAACAGAAACTGGGTAATACAGTTAAAAGATTTTGGGTTTGTAGAGAATTATTGCAGACCTCAATCTGCAGAAAAATAAAATTAAAACATCTTGAGAACAAACATGCTAAGTTTCAGGAAGTTCATCAGTTTGCCTGGCTGTAAAGAGCTCTGTGTCAATCAAAATCCTGTAGTTGACTAAATTTCCAGCATAAATTTTTTATAAACAAGCATCGTTTGATAAAGCTGTAATTTTCGAGTGAATTGCATGTTTTGCACATTAAAATACCAAATGTTTTGGAGTAATTTATGGCACAATTTTGTAAGTGCTACTGAGACGTGAAGTTTATCACTCACAATTGAATTGCATGCGACTTGCTCATGGACATAAGTTACATGAATGGAAGACTGTAAGACATATTGCATAAAAAATGCCTTTTATTAGCAACAGCTAAGAGTAAGTTGCAAAAGCGTTTTATGAGACAGTATCAAACTCAATTGATTTGAGTCCATGTTTTAAAAAAAAAATGAAAAAGATTGGTTGTTAGCAATTTTCATTATGTTTTTTTTATCATAAATTAAACCATAACCAAAAACAAGGAAAAATAAAATCTAAACAAAAATGAAGGTGAGTGTATTAAAGAGGGATTATCACTTTAAGGTAAAAAAACGGTAAAAAATAACAACTTAATAGCAAAAAGAGATCCTCAACATCAGAACAAGGTAAAAGCATAAATGAATTTTATGTAAATGTGGGAAATTGTAGCAAACACTATTACAAAGTACTTAATACACATAAGTGCAGAGTGAGACACAAAAATGAAATGTCAGCAAATCATGTGCATGTGATCATATCATTTTCATTTCTTTCTTAAATTTTATATAGAGATTTATATTGTAATGAGCTGTCTTACAGGCATTCTTTGATGAAGTCTTAAAGCAGAAGTAGCTGCTGAACTGATCAGAACTCTTTTATAGCATCCAATGCTTGAGTGCAATCTGAAAGTACAGTTATACAAAAAATTAAAATAATTTAGTTGATCTATATTCACCACTAACTTCACTTGACTTCACTTTATTGGTCTTTTACACCTTTTTTACAATTGTATGAAGTATAAATAATACGATTATAAATTCATGAGTGTTTGGTGTTTTAATATCCTTAGACTTTATTTCAACATGGCCGACTCCACACACCCTACCCAGTCCCCTAAGGTATAAATTAGGCTAGGTTACCTAAGACACCACATTTCTCCATTCTAATCGTAAACCCAAAGAAACTGCAACACAAACTATAAGTCCTAACAAAGGTTCAAAGTTCACAAATTAAGTCTAGTAAGGGGCTTGATCACCCTTCCTGACCTAGTGGTCCGAGTTCCAGAAACAGCCGAATCAACAGTGCTATCTTCCTCCGTTGATGGTAAGTCAGGAATGTAAGCTCGTGTCTGGTCACTCTGATCAACCCATGGGCTTTCTAAATCAGGCACACAAACTTGACTGACTCTCCTCTTTGATCTTATTTATCTTCATAAAATTTAATGCCTCCAATCTGTCACAGTAATCTTCGAAAAGCTCACCTGCCTCGTTAAACGGGCCAACGTTGCCAAAGATGGCCATAATCCCATCCTCGTCGCCAGTTTAATATCTTTAGACTTTATTTCAACATGGCCGACTCCACACACCCTACCCAGTCCCCTAAGGTATAAATTAGGCTAGGTTACCTAAGATACCACAGGTGTTAGGGTACCTGAAATAGTTTTACAACAAATCAGAGTCAAATATCCTAATTACAAGTAATCATTAAAATATGTGGCATGAAGCTTTAATACAATTGCATTATAACACTTATTACTAGTTTACAGGAAATATTTTCAAACACAACAAATAAAAATAAAATAAAATAATGATAATAATAATACTAATAATATAACAACAATAATATTATTAATAATAATAATAATTATTATAATAATATAAAATAAAAGAAGAAAGAAGACAAATGGACAACAACACCAAACAGTAACGACATTTATACAAAAAAAGTAGAAGTGTAATTGCTATCATGATTTCAGTGCTTACAATAATATTTGTGATAGAAATAGCAAATTTTACCTACCCCATCAGAGGTATAAGGTACAAGATGGCATTGATAATCGCAAATACTCTTGTGAACCACAAAGCACTGTCTATTTTGTTTTCCATCAAGTATCCCTAGAAGGAAAATTAGTTTATTTTTAATTTAAATAAGCTAACTTAAGCAGACTATTGTCCAAAAAAAGAGCAACTAAAAAATGTAAAAAAATCATATTAAATAAAACAGGTTATATTTAACTAACTATACATATCAAATTGATATAACCATTAACAAGAGAAGTATCATGGCTGGCAATCGAGCTACATAAATCAAGATTTTCCTAATTCCCTTTTAGTAGCTCTTTTACTTATTAGTTATCACGTCTTTTGAAATGAATTCTGACATGGCCACCCACAGGCAACCCAAGCTAAAAATGTGTAAAGTTTGAAATTATTATGACAGTTATAGAGACTTTGTATGGGAAAATAATTTCCTAAGATAAATTGAAAAATTGTTTTAAAAATAACAGAAATAAAATATTTTTACCTTGAATATGTGTTTTTTTTGTTTGATTTCAGTTCATTTGTAGCATCTGGAGATAATTAATGTTCAAAGGTTTTCCAGTCGACGTTTCTTCCCAGTAATAATGGAGAGGATCAGCTTGAAAACCTTTGCTAATTATCTCCAGATGCTACAAATGCACTTATAACGAACAAAAAAACACATTAAAATCGAGGTAAAATTTCAGTACTGAGGACTAATTGCCTAATCATACAAGACCCTAACTACTTAATCTATCGTTAACACCATGAAACTGTATGCATAAATAAGTAGGCCTTAATACAGCAATTATGCCAGCAGAAAATTCATTCCAAATTTGCACAACAAGAAAAAATCTATAGAAATACGAGTTAACCTTACTAGACAGACCCAATAGTTTAGAGTTGTCAAAATTAATTAATATTTTTCAGGACTGGGTTGGAATGAATCTAATTTGTTACAGTAGATGTAGCCAAAAGTTGATTATGAGTGGGCACTGAAGAAATAAAATTAATGAGCCAAAGTCTCTGGTTCTTGTTTACAAATTTAAGTACAAATTTTTTCTGTTAGGGAAATTTTACATTTAATAAGAAACAAGTTGAAACGAAAAGTTACTGTTGTTTCACATAACACTGACTAGTATTCGTGATTGCTGCAATTTTTGGCTCGGAGCAAGTGTTCTGGTCTTTTCAGTATGTCTTGTGAGTTTATGTTTGTTTCCGGCCATGAAATGGACTAGGCTGGGGATAAAGATGAGCAAAGTTTTATGGTCTATCCTTCTGAAAACCTTTAACGACATATTTAATTACGTCTTAAGTAATTAAGCAAATAAGTTACAACTATAATATGTATAAATTATTTAAATAATTATATAAACAATAAATTATAATGTTGAGAAAACTCTTGTGGGACAATAACACAACAAATAACCATTTTAGTTAAATAAATAAACTGATAAATAAACAAATCAAGAGAAAACATAAAACTTTCTTGGATGTTTTTCTCCGTCTTACAACTTACAGTATATGGACTCACCCTCAACGCTGCCCAATTTGCCGTTCTGTTGGTTGTGCCTTCACCTGCCGTCGATCGATGCGTTGATCCAGAATCATTCATTTCCGATGAACTCTCTTCTCGCGGAGCCATTTTTATTAAACAAAATGAAATTGAAGTTTAAGATTTTTACCTAACTCTTTGAAAATAAACGAACTGAGTTTTAACAAAAGGAAGCTTCGGGTGCAATCTTTATAAAGAGTTTTTCGTTTCCGGATAATTCGAGAAAAATAAGCACTCAATTTACTGAGTACGTCATGTAATGTAAAATATACTGAACTTTAACAAATCAATCCTTTGGTAGGGAGGGACTCCTTATAAAAAATTTACTTTTATAAAATATATCCACTGTATCACAATTTTGCACTTTGAAAAAAAGAACAAAAAACCAGGCTAATGAATATAGATTAAATTTAAAGAACACAGCTCTTAATAACATTGATGTTATATCTGCTGGTTGCCAGCGCTTCATTTACTTGTTATTTTACTCAGGGGAGGTGGATTGGGTTATTTTGTCTCGAATAACACGTGTTTCATGGGATTGAGAAAAACCAGGTTTGAGTGATCTCCGTCATTTTGATTTATTTACGATGTCTATTGCTGCAAAGAGTATGAAGTATATTCTTGTTACTGGAGGAGTGATCAGTGGTATTGGAAAAGGAGTCATCTCAAGCAGCATCGGCGCACTATTGAAGGGCTGTGGTCTGATTGTAAATGCCATCAAAATCGACCCATATTTGAATATCGATGCCGGTACGTTTTCCCCCTATGAACACGGAGAAGTTTTTGTTCTAGATGATGGAGGAGAAGTTGATCTCGATCTAGGAAATTATGAACGCTTTCTTGATGTGAAGCTTCAACGGGATAACAATATCACTACTGGGAAAATTTACCAGAGTGTCATAGAGAGAGAAAGACGCGGTGATTACTTGGGCAAGACTGTGCAAGGTAAAATATTTAATTTTACCAGTCATTAAAATAAAACCTTTGCATTCTGTTGGAGCTCAATACGTTTTACTGTAAATAATTACTAACATAAGATGTTTGTATCTTTTATAGCTTTTGCATTTAGTTTGCAATGGCATCTTAGCGATCGGATTTTTTCGACATTAAAAATTTGTAATGAAGAAAATGACTTCAGTTGTCTATGAAATCGCGCCATTTCTATCTTTATCAATGTTAAGCCCCCAGGGGGGGGAGGCCGGGCCAGGGGTGGGGATTTGACGTTTTTTCTTTTTTTCTGTCAAAAGCCCCACCGTCGGGATAAAAAATTTGATCAAATCCAGTAAAAATTCCCTACCTGGGGAAATGCTTTGAAATGTTTACCTTGACCGCGCTTCACCTCGCTCGATCGATCACGCCGTTTAGAAATCTGTGCCCCGAGGGTTCTTCAAACACTTCCATGACAACACACAAGGATTCCAAGAACTTATCTCGAAGTTTTAGGTGTATGAAATCCAAACTTGCATATTTTTGTCAGGATAAGAAGACTTGAATAAAAATCCAAGAGAGAAAATCATGGAAAGTGTATTGTTTTGCAGCAATCAGATCCAGTGGATTTATTTTGCCCCAATCTGGCAGTATACATACGGTTAGCCTAAACCACCGTCAGGTTAGCCTAATTGGTAAGGTGCCGGTCTATTGTGCGGGAGGCTCGGGTTTGATTCCGGGCTGGACCAACACTCAGGGTCTTAAAATAATTGAGGAGAAAGTGCTGCCTTTGCTCTAAGATCTGAAAATGGTTAGACTTTCACATCTTCTTGGATAAGGATGTTAAACCGTAGGCCCTCGGGGATTATATCTGTGTGTGTGTGTGTTTGTGTGACGTAATGTGAAAGGTCTCTGTCCACCTTAGAGTGGTAAAGATGGTGTCCCCAATTAATAGGCCTTTGGCCGGCTAGGAAGACTTGACACCTAAATAAAGTCTTTATTATTATTATTATTATTATACATGGGCTGGGTTTCATCGATAAATATCCCCACTCTGGGGGCAGAATAACATGGCAAATGCCCCACTATGAAAAAAATAGCAAAACAGTTAATGTTCATCAGCAGGATACCCAAATTGTGTGCAATGCTACGGTTGGTTTCGACTCATGCACATGCAACCAATATCCAAAATAATGAACATTTATATACTTATTTTTTTCATTAGCAGCCATATCATTCCAAAGATTACATACAGCTGAACTGTTAGCTACAAAGGCCCATTAGGGCCATGGTGAATTTTATAGATTTTGCAGTCCATTTTTATTTAGACAGGCTGTTCACTTGAAGTCTTAAAACTTTTTGCCTTGATGAGATATTCTTTATGTAGCTAGTTATTTCTTACAATTCAAAATCGTGACTTATAACCCGAGATCTTGACTTATAATGCAAGATCTTGACTTATACATGTTCATGAAAGTAAAAAAGCAAATACATTATATAACTTACAACAATTAAGCTTACCATAAAAGAGCAATTGTTTCTTTTCCTTTTCAATCTTCATTTCATTAAGTTTTCCTATCTTATTTCTTTTGTTTTGTCTTTCAATCCAGATCTTGACTTATAATGCGAGATCTCAACTTATAACACGAGATATCGACTTAGTAACCCGAGATCTCGACTTATAATGCGAGATCTCGACTTAGTAACTTGTATTTTGGCATATCAAATCCTAGATTGGGGCATATTTTCCGTATCGGGGCATACTTATTTATGCATGCATATATTACTAGGGAAGTTAGGGTCTCGGTAAGGTTTAATTTGTATGATTAAACAATAGTGGGCCCCAACACGGAAATAATTTTACCATAATTTGGGGTTAGGGAGTAGCAGACCAGCTGTCAAGTTTAAAAAAATGTTTGTGGAAAGGTATTTAGGTTAGGTTTGTTAAGGTGCTACCATAGTGGGCACTTGCAGAGTGGTGAATTTTGAAGTTTTAGATTCCCCAACAATCAGTTGCCTTTTCACAGTCCTTGGTTTTTCTTTTAAGGCTAATGTAGTCAAGCTATATGAAATCTCATAAATTAGGGTGCAAATAATAACTTTGACTCTGTAAAATCATATCCTTTGAGACAAATACTACTATAGGCCAAATAAAAAATATGTGTCCCAGATTTTTAGTCACCAACCCTAATTTTTTAGGGTTTACCTCGGTGTAAGAACCTGTGAAGTACACGAGTGACGTATAACAAAGAAAAAAATGAAGTCAAAACAATAGATCGAATGAATAGTGGTAAAACAAAGAAAAGACTTCACAGGTTCTTACACCGAGGATGAGCCATTTTCTATTGTTTTTTTGGAAGAATAGGATAATAATAATTATTAATGCCTTTGTATTACCATTCAATAACTGTTTTTCACTTAACTTCAAAATACCCAGCCAATCTCTGTAATTTTTAAAACATTTATAATCTATTTTACCTTCTAGATTTATATTTATTGAACACATGGAGAATATATTTTTAACAATAATTATTTATCAATGACTAGTTTTAAATGAATTTATAATCAGGATTTTATTTTTGATGTTATAAATTTTAGTTGATGTTGCTTTAATGTGAATAAAGAATACTTTCTGAGTATTATCTGTTGTTTATCCTTTGCCATATCTTCTTCCACTACCTTTTCTAGCTTTTCTTTGGCTTTCCTTCTATCCTTCTACCTAGCATGCACCTCCAGCTTCATTGCTATCTTGAATAATTATGCTAATTATCATACTCAGGTGTTACAAGACCAAAGTTAAACTGAACTGAAAAAACTGAACTACAACATATAATATTGTGATGAGAATGAACAACAAGATTGGCTCGAAAGTTAGGGCTTTAATCAACATAAATCTCTAACATAATTGTCACAGCAAAGATGGCGACTACAAGTGCCAATCTGCTGACCATGTGAAAGGCTTGTAGTCTACAGGTAGCCCGTACAACAATAATAAAAAATAGCAATTTACAAATCTGTGTAAATGTTTATATTTAAGAGCAGTCATTTACTAAAGACAAATATATTGACAAGTCCTTAAATCTTTCAATAGAGATGAAATTTTAGTGTTTCAAGTTTACTAGTAGATGATCTAGAATAAGTGAAAGTTAAAACTAAATGAAAGAGAACACATTGGTTATGCTGATTTATGTTGTTGGTTCTAGTTGTTCCACATATTACTGATGCCATTCAAGAATGGGTGGAACGAGTCGCCTGTCAGCCTGTGGAAGCAAATAAAAAAGCAGATGTTTGTTTAATTGAACTTGGTGGCACGATAGGTGATATTGAAGGCATGCCTTTTGTTGAGGCATTCCGACAGTTCCAATTCAGAGTTGGACGAGACAATTTTACAGTGGTCCATGTGAGTCTAGTTCCTGAAACAGGAGGAGGTGAACAAAAGACCAAACCAGTGCAGCATAGTGTACGAGAGCTTAGAGGAATGGGTCTCAGTCCAGATATTATAATGTGTCGATCTAAAAACTCTATCAGTGATGCAGTTAAATCTAAAGTGTCACTGTTTTGTCATGTATCACCTAATCAGGTAATAGTAAAAAACTATATTTGACTTCTTGGGGGAATAATTTTTGAAAGGAACTCAAGGGGACAATCCCTTAACCTTGCTTCCCTATTCATCCTAATTTCATTATCACCTTGCTTTAGTTCAAATTTAATCTCTAACATTTTTGTCTTTCTTTAACACTTTGGCAATATTAAGATTCTGGTAGAAAAACAAAGTAAGTGATTTTTTATCAAGTTCTTATTTCTCCCTACATTGTCCCAATTATGTCTTTAAAACCCTTGGGAGGATTAAGCTTTTCATATAAAGCCACTTACATCGTTTTTGCACTAGACCCTTCATATGATGTAAAAGGAGCAAAAAATAACTAGTGATAGACTAGTGTGAGCTGTGTGGGTGTTTCTAAACAAACAATTTCATGATAAATATATAAATTATACACTGTATAAAAGAGAAAACCCACTGACATTTCAACGGTTAGTCCTTCATCAAACATGGCATCTTTAGCACAGATTGAAGTGGTTCCTGAATCACCCGTCTAATTCGGGTTAGTATTCATAAATGAATGTTTTTTAAGCAACAGCAGTGTGTGTGGTTGTGAAAGCTACAGACTGCAAATTTTTGGCATATGAATTAAATGCTTCATCAAAAAAAGTAATTATACATGTTCATGAAAGTAAAAAAGCAAATACATTATATAACTTACAACAATTAAGCTTACCATAAAAGAGCAATTAATTGTTTCTTTTCCTTTTCAATCTTCATTTCATTAAGTTTTCCTATCTTATTTCTTTTGTTTCGTCTTTCAATCCAGTGATTGAAGTCGCTCTTCCATGGTGGGCATATGTCCTTTCAAAGCCCTTTCTTTATGTATGACTTAACATTTTGCCCTTCAAATGAATTCATTTAACCGCGCTTCAGCCACACAGCCAATAAAATAGTTCTGGAACATTATTAACGTAGAAACTAAATTGCTAAAGCAGTGGCGTTTTTTGAATACCAATAAATTATTTCAATAGCAACGATTGCAAGTGATCCCAATTAAAGCAGCTTCTTTATGTGAACCAACCAGAATTGTTGATAAGACAAGACGATTGTGTGACCACACATTTTTGTTCTGCATTTTTTGCCAAGAAAGAAATGCCACTTTTATCTGGCTGAAGACGTAATGATTGTTAAAGGAGTATGCATGGTATACAAATTAAAACAAGCAGTCTTAGTAATTGCTACATGTTTACAAAATTTACAACAAAGCTGGCTTGTAATCACAAGACAATCACTTGTCCAATCTCTGAAGTGACCTTGTAGTAGCATATTTATGTATTTTATTTTATATTAGTATTAATATTTATCTAGTAGTTTACTCAAAGTTTAATGATCATTACTGTATTTTTCATTTGTCAGTGTTTTAACAACATAAATCAGAAAAGGCTTGAACTATTTATATATTCAAAATTTTCATCCAACATACATCACTGTCTGGGATGTTTTGTGATGTCATGGAAATTATGATAAGTACAGAATGTGGGAATTTTTAAAACTATCTCATTCTACTGTACATCTTATGTTACAGGTATTGGATGTGTATGACTGCAAATCAGTGTACCGTGTGCCCTTGCTCCTTGGACATCAAAATTTGGTCACCTACTTTTCCAACAGACTTAAACTTAACTTTACACAACCTAGGCCCCGAAACCTCTTTTGTCATTGGAAGGAACTTGCAGATAGAGAAGAGAAGCAGTTAGAGGAAGTAAAGATTGCTGTTGTTGGAAAATACACAAAACTCCAAGATGCATACTTGTCTCTTATTAAAGCATTGAAACATGCATCATTGCATTGTAACAATAAACTGGTTATTGAGGTGATTGAATATTATATTTGCTATATCCAAATTATGCAATATTACACTTCAGTTATTGTTTTGTTATATTATGAAAAACATGGCTTAGGAAAAAGGGTAAAACCGCTTGGAAATCTTTTTAATGATGTGGGTTTTTTACATTGTGGGCCTAAGGTTTTGAGTTTGCACTCCACTTAGTGAAATTATTATAGAATTGTTTTCAAACTTTTGTTTTCTTTCATAAAACACGTTTAGAACTGGGCTTAAACCTCCCCTCCCCCACCCCCTAACTTTTTATTTTGGGTAGCTGTTGCCTCCAAACTGCAATGCTGGCAATAGTTGTAAAACATATTTGAGTGTATTTGTATGGATATATGCATAATAGAAACCAGACATATAATAATAATAATAATAATAATAATAATAATAATAATAATAATAATAATAATATTATTATTATTATTATCATTATTATTATTTTAAAGCAATAGAAGTGAAAATTGTAGTTCTCTTTCGAATAACTATATTGAGTCTTCTTTAATACTTGTAGTCCAGTCTATTTAACAATTAGACCTCGAGGACGAATGGACTACGAGTAATAGTCCATGAGGCCGTAGGCCGAATGGACTATTC
>JAOBRB020170544.1:0-12663 GCA_027575285.2 Zoanthus pulchellus
GTCAGGGAGCTGTTGTATATATACTAATAATAATCAAAGGTATCCTGTGGTAAGCTCGTGGAGTAAGTAAGATACTGAGTCAGGGAGCTGTTATATATATATACTAATAATAATCAAAGGTATCCTGTGGTAAGGTCGTGGAGTAAGTAAGATACTGTGTCAGGGAGCTGTTAAATCTTGACTGCATGTTGTTCATTGATTAATATACTGTACGCGTGATCAACCATATGTGCTGGTTTGCCGAAGTCATATACCGAAATTGGGACGATCGTGAATCGATTACAAATTTTCTATTGTTTACGCCTGATATCGTGATTTTCCAACCATCCCGATAGCTTTCTCTGAGCTAAAAATCCTGCAGCGTCTTGGGCGGAGCAAAAACAAATATCTAACCTTCTTCCCCCAGAAAAAATCTAATGGTCATTGTTTACACCGAGGTACAAAATTGTTGCAAGAAAACCTTTAGGAAAGGCGTAACCAATTAGGATAGTTTAGAAACGATTGCCTATAGTAAGAGTGCACAGGTTTCAATCCGAATGAACAGAGAATTTTAAGTCATAAACATTAACTAGTTTGGTACAAAAGATTCAGCTCAAAATCCAGTAGACCGGACTTTTACTCCCGTGAGTCCTTGTAGCTCAGTGGATAGAGCGTCCACCCGGCGCCCAGTTTTCGGAAGGTCGTGAGTTCGAATCCCGTCATGGACTCAGGTAGTCTTCTCAGTTTTATTGGTTTGAAAAGGAGACAGATGTTAGAATTGGAATAATTAACTTGAGTATATTAACCTGGCTTATTGGCTCCAGTTGTTAAGTTTTTTCATTAGTTTTTTGTTTCTAAAAAAAAGACATGTTTCTGCCAAGAAAATCGCGTTTTCTAACACAGTTAAACCTCAGAATCAAATTTATTCAAAAACATTGTCTGAAAATGATAAAAAGTAATCAGTTAAATGGTAGTTAAATGTTTTATATTTTAGTTGAACTTTGAAAAAAAATTTCAAATTTTATGCTGGTTTTTTTTCGAAATTATTTTTAGTGGCAATAATTGTATGGTACTTTCACAAATGACAAAACTCGCTAAACATTCTTAAGTGGATTTAATTTAATTAGCCAAACACTAAGAGATTCGTAAGTGTCCAAATATGCTCTACACGAAACAGTTAAAATAGTTTCTCCTTATTCCCTCTGCAAAGTCTTTTTTCATGCCGAGATCTGAGCCGTCGAGCGATTAAACATCAGCCTTTGACTAGAAAGAACTGACAAGCACTTATTTCGCAATTCTTGGTAAATAAAGCATTTTTTTAAATTTTTGGTTTTCAAAACTCAAAATTTGAAGAGGAAATTTAAAAGTTTCCAGGTTTTTGTGAGTGTTATTGTTTTTTGCCTCAAAGATTGAAAGCGTTACTCCGTGAAAGTAACAAGTTTAAAAGTTTGCGCCTCGAGACCAGACTGTTAACACGGTACCAGTTTGGAGCATGCGCGTTAGTTAGATCATATTACGTGATATTGACATACCGGTGGCTAAAGTGAAGAAGTCAACAAAAGATCACGTTATCCAATCACGCTAGAAAATGAAAACTAATTTAAAAAAACCACAAAATGGTAGCTAAGAGACCGATTACTATGACATCAGTCTAAAATTATGAGAAAGTTTCGGAGAAATTTTTAGGCGCGGACCATTTAGTTTGACCTTCAGCGCTCGTTAATGCATTCTTCAGAAGAATTAACCATGTCATTGTTCAGCGAAGCAAAACCTGTCATGTAGTGTTGTAGAGCGACGTTCTGGCTCCTTAGTAGTTTTAGGTTTTGGTGTGATGGAGGAGCCGTGCGACGCCCCTTTTTATCAGGATGAAGGAATTAATAATCATGTAATATCGCCTTTTATCTACGACAAATCTAACTTACACCTCAATATTCAACCGATTGTAGAAGATCCCAAAATCGGCGAACTGAAGCGAAATGCGACGCCTTCGGAGCTGCACTCGCCGGATTTGGGTCTTCTTAAATTGGCTTCACCAGAGCTGGAGAAGATGATCATGTCTTTGCAGGGAAATGTCACCACGAGCCCGACTCCAAGCTCTCTATGTTGCACTTCAGCGGATGTGAGTGCTTCCTCGACAGAGCATGAAGTTTATGCGCGCGGGTTTACTGATGCCTTGCAAGACCTTCATGACAAACAAAACATCGAGAACACTGCACCAGAAATTATTGCTCTTGGTGATCAATCGGTTTCTAGTGATCCTTTTTTGGGCCACAACCCTTCGAACAGAAGACCTCCCTTGTACATCAGTTCGAACCCGCAAACGTCTCGCCCGCCGGACTCTTACGGATATCCAACAACTCTCCCGCGCAATTCCGACACCGGCGATTTTTTCTCTTCTTCCACTAATTCTTATTCAGCGCCAAAAACTAGTGTGTTTTATCAGTACCCAACTTCCTCGGCCGTGTCGGGATACTCAACCTTATATCACTACCCTTCCGAATCATCCAACTCTGTTCAGCCATTTGAGTTCGGCGGCCAAGAAAATACGGGATTTCGAGGCGGTTTTTCATCCTATAGTTCTGCTTTGGTTGCTCCCGTGAAATGCGAGCTTGCTACAGGTTATAACATCGACAATACAACTTCACCATTCGTTACAGATTCTAGTGCGTTGCAGCCAATTGATCTTGAAGTGCAAGAAATTGTAAAACGGGAGAGGAAAAAACAAAGAAATAGAGTTGCGTCCTCAAAATGTCGACGCCGAAAACTCGAACGAGAGGCGCGGCTAGAAAGTCGCGTAAAGGATTTAAAAGAAAGAAATATTGAACTTAATGCTGTGGCTAATGCATTAAAACAACAAGTTTGTGATTTAAAACAAAGGGTAATGGACCATGTGAGTGAAGGTTGCCAAATAATGCTGGCGCATCAATCGCAAATGTAGGACAGATGTCTTTGTTTATTATTGGGGGCAGTGATCCGTTTGACATAAAATGTGCCCTCTAAATTTGGTGATTTTCTTTAAATTGCTTTGAAATTGATATGATAGGGAAAAGCTTTTCGAATTTTTTTAAGAAGCACTGTAAATATTTTTCGTTTATTTCACTTAAAAGGTTAGAGATTACATCATCGCCGAAAATAATCAAATTGACCTTTTGGCCATGTAACCAAGGTAATTTTTAGGCTTTGTTAATCAAATTGGTTTAAACAGATTCAAGCTTAATCTTTGATTTTTCGTTATTATATCAATTCAAGAAACTATAATTAATAAGAGAGTAAAATGCCACTGAAATTCACTTGTTGACAGAGTTAGAAACGTTTTGCGCATGCGTGACTCCACAAGACAAAATATTTGAAGACATGGCAGGTTTTAGTTTGAAAAAGCTGATTTCATTTAAACAATATCAGTATGTTCTTAACATAGGCCGCGATTTTTATTTCATGTAGAATCCGTTTTAGAATCGATAATTTAAAGTTGACTTTCATATGATTGAAAATTTCCTCTTTCTGGGAATTTTGTAGCGTTAATTGATTATTCATAGTGTATATGGTGAATTAGTTAATATTGACATATCTGTCGAAGTGTCGCACGGTTCATTACTTCAGTTTTACAATCTTTTCAACGAACACTACCCCTTGCTAATTGGTTTAGTAATTAATATTAAAACAACTAATCACAAAAAAAATTGATTTGGTTTAAAGATTTTATTTTTCTGATTACGATATATATTCGCTTTTAAATCACACACGTCTTATCATCAAAACATGAACAAACAACCTGCAAGATTTTCGCACTCTCTTGTTTAACGGTAATTAAAAGTTTATAATTTCAAGAATTACGTTTTGTATGTGGTTGTAAATAGTGGATAAAATTAAAACGATTAGGTTTTTTCAACATTACAATTTACATAGTCGCCAGTATAGAGAGACGTTTCCGGAGTTTTTTTAAACCATTTAATTTTTATGCGTTTTCATAAAAACAACTATCAGAAAAATGACGCTTAGATTGGCCGAAAAAATAATAACGTACGAGATTGGCTTTTCCTTAAATAGAGGACACAGATTTTTGAACCAATCAAAAGAAAGATAAAGCTTACCCCAAACTTATTTCGGCCAATCACATACCTCGTTTAATTCTGTGTAATACCCACGCGCTCAGGCTTATATATAAAGTAAATATTTTTCTGGCTAAAAATTTACTGAATCTTGTAATTTATGTTCGCAATGTGCACAGTAAAATCACAGAAGCACCGTTTACCGTTTGGTTAAATGATATCTACTATTCTTGCAAATTAAATTGCAAACGTATTCATGTAATAGAGAAATTCCAGAAATCCCCTCAATAGATGGTCAGCGTTGTTTTTAAATATGTCTTGTCCGCTCACAAAATTAAGAACAAATTAAGATTTGAGCCTCGTTAAAGTTTATAAAAAAAAGTGTAATTCAGAGGCAGTTTTGAGTTTCCAAAATGTCGTTTTTGTTTAGTTCTCGGATTGTGATAGCGCTACCTTCATCTTACTCCTTTGTCCGCCTTTAATTGACATAGGAAGTACACAGTTTAAATCTTTTACTGAGTACTTTCTAGTAGAGGAAAGTAGTGTTTTCATTTTTTACTAATTGCAAAAGCGGCATCTCAATCAGTCACGCTTTTTTATAATGAGGAGGCAGCGTTGCGCAGTGGTGAGAGCTGGGAATTTGAATGCAGAAAACCCGGGTTCGATTCTCCGACTCTGACCACTGAATGAATTTGTCCTCGGTGATCCCAGGGAAAAATTTACCACGCTTTGTAAATAGCCAATTGGTTTGCCTCCTACCAGTTGGGATTCTTAATTGGGGAAGAGGGAGGTTTTTAATATGACACTGAAAAGCCCCTTTAGAGGAGTTGTCATTCATATATATATATCGCTGTTTTACATTTATTATGAAATGCGAAGCGCATCGTTTCAAAATACCTTGATTGTTTCGACAATGTTTTTTGTTCAATTTGAGCTGCTAGAAATAACAGAATTAAGAACAACTTGAGACTAAAATCACCAAAAAATTAAGAACAATGAGCCTCGGGGAAAATTTTCTAGTTCTCATAAAAACTACGAGCGTCTAGTTAGTCGCATGCATTAGTTTTGAAGAAAATCATTCAGTAGTTTTCAGTCCAGGGATTGAGTTTTACTAAAGATATGTGTTGTTGGACGGACGGCGCAGCTGGTATAAGATCTCTGCTTTCCAAACCAAATGGTCAATTGCGTGACCTTCTTTTCCGCCTAAGGCAACTCGGCTTTCCAATGAGTACCAGCGTTTGCTGGGAGCTAACCTGCGATGGATTTGTGTCCCGTCCAGGGGAAGTCAAAGACTCTTATCCTATTAACACTACAGAATCAGGAGATAAGTGCCGGCCCCATGGGCCACTAGGCTCGTAAAAGGATTTAGCTTAGCTTTAGCATGTGTTGTTGCTCGCTAGTTTTTGTAAATTTACATCGTAAGGTTATTAATGGTGAAGTACTGGTTCGGTTGCTTAAATAATAGAAAAGTTGGAACTCGTTTAAGCGACATGTAATGATTTTATAGAGCATAAAAATGCAAAGAGTGAATTAAATGAAAATAAAATATTTCAACTCAAAAACCCAGCAAATTTAATGAAATAAAGAAAAAAACAAGAAAGAAACGAAATAGTTTTGAAATTCGTTTTGATTTGTCATTTTAGTTACTAAAGCCTCCGAAGCAGCCGGCCCAAGATAGATATTTGAGCCAATTGAAGAGTGGGCTGTATTCCTACGTAATAGGCGCTTAGTGACAAGTGTGGAACGGGCTTTACCAAGTCATCTTCTGTTGATCTTACAAGATTGTGTACTGATGATTATACTTATTTAGTTTGTCGGTGCTTTTCAAGAATAATTGTTCATCGATGTTGAAAAGGAATGAACAAAACATTGACGTATTAAACGTTAGTAGATAAACAGAATAAAATGCAAATTGTCGTAGTGCCAACCTTGCATTTTATTCTGTTTATTTACACTTCAAGTGACGTCTGAAGCACACGTACAGTATCTCTGCCACAAGAGATCCGACAAGAATAACCGTTGGTTTTTATTTTCGTGTTGTGTAGTCCTCTGCACTCAAACTGATTTGTTAGTAGATAGATAGATAGATACTTTGTTAAAAACACGTTGAAGACGTGAAGTTGAATTGCGTATTTGCAAAATGAAAAGTTGGAGTCTAGGACAGCATGTGCCTAGTGGAAATGTGGGTTTACCTCGGTGTAAGAACCTGTGAAGTTCACAAGTGACGTATAACAAAGAAAACATTGGAGTCAAAACAATAGATAGAACGAACATAATAGTGATAAAACAAAGAAAAGACTCACAGGTTCTTACACCGAGGATGAGCCGGAAATGTAGATTGATACATGATTGGTTTCGTTAAAACTGTGAAAGAACATCTCGTAGCCAATGTCTTAGTAACTCATTCAACACAACAGAAAATGTGCACACATATTTCTATAACACCCGAATATATTTTTCACAGATTGAGTGAAATATAGATAAATACAATAGCCGCGATATTATACCACGCAGCTGTATGATTTGACTTTTGTAGTATAAATACTTTTGACTATGCTGTTGATTGTTGACAAATGATATTAGCGTCTATTTTGAAATGCGAAGCTCGTAGTCGGCTTATCCTCGGTAAGTCGTCGGTGGGCCGACTAATACAACTGATATTATCTACCCCTATTAGATAACATCAGCTGTATTAATCGGCACACCGACTTACCGAGGATAAGCCGACTACGAGCTATCGGCCCATGTAAGGTAATTTAAGAAGAAAATTAACTAGCGGTAAACTAGTGTGAGCTGCGTCGGTGTTTCTAAAGTAAAGAAACAATTTAGTGATAAATATATAAATAGGTCTTATCACGGTTTTCGCCGCCATCTTGGCGAGTAGGCAAAGTGGCTCAAAATAAGAGAGTTTGTATGGAAGTTCGGCATTAAATATCTTTAATGACACTTTAGTTTTAAAAAAATTATGGATCGAAAGTTTTAATGTTGGGAGAGGAACTGAATGCCAAGATTTGAGGCATATAGCCGTATAGAAACGCATCCAGTCACAATTTGAATTTTTCTATACATTTCTCTGTTGTTTGTTGTGTTTCACCGGCAGAACGAAAACCGAAACAAATGAATGGAAAATTCAAATTGTAGCTAGACGCGTTTTTATTTTGAGCCTCTTTGCCTTCTCGCCAAGATGGCGGGGAAAACCGTGATAAGGCCTATTATACACCGAATAAAAAAGAGAGAAAACTTACCAACGTTTCGGACGTTCGTCCTTCGTCGGTTTTACTCCCACAAAGAAATAATGTCCGAAACACCAGTAAGTTTTCTCTACTTTGATACGGTATTTAATTTACATATTTATCACTAATTTAACCCTTTCACTCCCAATCAGTTATCAACACTTAACTTCTCCTTACAAAACAAATACAAAATTGGACATTTGGTAATGAGAAAATGTGAACTGATTAATCAAACCAAACTACTGAAGATAAAAAGTGAAACTCTCTCAAACTTATTCAATAAAAAGTATGGGCTCAGGTTGGGAGAACTTAATAATTCATCTAGGACTGACAGGGTTAAGAAAACCGTGGAACCCGAAGCCCGTACCGTGGATTGCAGATTCCATGCCCATGATCTTAGATCAGGCCTCTACCGAATATGACTTAGGAATCAAGGAAGCTGTGTACATTCAGTTACATAGACCATCTCTTAACAAACCAGTTTAACATGTAAATTTAAAACTTTCTTTTTAATTTCCCTATTGTATTAACTCTATATGTATTGTCCATTGTACTTAAATACTGTCATTATTGTTCACTCTGTCCACACTGAAGATGGTATACGTAATTGCCGAAACATGTCTGTGATCAAACCTTAAAGTGTTGTGTGTTTCCTTACAGTTATTGTTAAATTCCTGCTCCTTAGACATTTTGTTCAGTTTTACCAACAAAAAAAACGGTAAAGGTCAATATGTTCCAAAATTCTAGCCAAATGAAAGTTATAAATGGTAAGAAACAGGAACATAGATAAAAATAAAAAATTCTGGGTTAGCACCTATCGGGTTTTGAGGAACGGGGCCATGATCAATATCTTGCACCTACTGCATACAAACAAGACGCTCTGGAAGCGTTAACTGGGCCCCATTCTCCTCGCAACACAGCTGGTGCTTGCAAGGAACTATGGGATACACATTTTGTCTGGTCAACCAAAAAAAAGCCCCGATTTTATAACTGATCTTATCACAGGTGGCCCAGTAAATAGATTCAGAAAATGCTCACCTAGCTGCCAGGGGTATACTGAAAAAAATGTATTTCCTAGAGTCCTGCTTACTACTCGAAATATTTTAAAGAATAAATAAATCTGTTTGCTGTCAAACTATAAAGACAAAACTTGAAAAACGTTCACTAACCAGACAGATAACTGTGCTTGTAATTCTTTCAAAGGAGATTTAAACTTTAAACTATTATCTATAGTTCTTTTAAAATGTTTTGTTTTCGAGCCTTTGGGTCTCCTTGTTTGTAATGGTAGATTTTGAAAACTTTGATATTGGTGCTTATCACACTGCGCATGTCCAATGCATAGCGCAACATTTCCCAGGGTTCCTTTTGATCTCAAGCGTAGGGTTGATGCATCCTCGCGGTACTTTTGGAGGGCTTGGGCACGAGGTAGTGGATAGGTAACCATGGTGGCATTCGACAACAGAGGAGCAAGTGTCGCCAGTTAACCTCTCACCATGTTTGATATTGCGGTTGTTATAGGTACAGCTTTTATCTGAGTACGAAAGGCACATGCGCAGTTATTTTATAAATTATAATGTGCAATTATCATGCTTTGCTGTAGAATTTGAGCAATTCATACAAAATAGTGTTAAAAGTGGTTTTCTGAGAAACAGAGGAGCTTGAATCAATGACAGCGCTTCCTGGACTTCCGTAGCCTTATGCCAAGACAATACTCAATTTTTTATCTTATCCATGTTATTAGCATCTTATTGTCACACAGTATTTCTTTTGTATTATTGTATTCATATATTTTTACCTCCGCTTTTTTAACTTCACTTTTTAAAGATTGCAGACGGGCTATCGAAAGCTCAGTGTTTTTTTAAAACTTTTAACCAATTTGTACTTTTAACCAGTACAGTAGCCAATCAGAATGCAGGATGCGTGTTAGACCGTTAGTAGGTTTATATTGATATCGCTATTCTTAGGATCTGGCGTTATTTGTTGTATGACTTAATATACAATGTTAAAAATGATTAAATAAGCTTACCGGAACAGTCCCAATATTTTTTGCAACACTTTCCTGGAACATTGATGACTTTCAGTTGAGGGTTGGCACAATTTAATGGTTTTGTGGGGATCTTGGGGCAATATTTCATGGTTAAATGGCCATTGTTACATTTGACTATTCCAGTGCAGAGCTGATCGCTAAAGCTGTAACCGTGTTTGATCTGCAGAGCACCATACTTACAGCTGTTTTCTGGAGCCAAATATAGAAATAAAATATTGTTAAAAAACCGTTTGATTTGTGTTGCTCAAATAAAATGCTTGCCGTTTTCTCATAGATATGCATAACTCATTGTTAGATGACTTGCAAACTTAGTTTGAAATAGGCAGTTTGGCTAAGATCGCAGTCAGCAATTATAAGCAGTTCACTGCACATCCGGTCTTGCGGTCTATAACCAGTTGTTCCCAGGCAAGTTGAAGATTGTTGGCCCGGATGTGGGATTTATAAGGCTACCTGGCTTACAACTTACAAGTTTCTAGGCTGCACGTGATTGTTCCGTGACGTATGAAATTTTGATCACCTGACTGAATGAGCTATATACTTTTGAAAGTATGTAGTGCATCAGCCTTGTTTGATTTGCAAGTAAGGTCCTGTTAAAACAGATCAAATACTGTTGGACGTAACATGTATGATCCAACTGAACCACAACATCAAACACGTTAGACGGTGTTGGAAGATGTTCGACGTAACAGTATCACAGAAATACTGCACTGAGGTACTCTCCAAATATGGTTTGAAACTGAATGACATTTAAGTCACTGAAATACTGCACTGCGGTACTCTCTAAATATGGTTTGAAACTGAATGACATTTAAGTCACTGAAATACTGCACTGCGGTACTCTCCAAATATGGTTTGAAACTGAATGACATTTAAGTCACTGAAATACTGCACTGCGGTACTCTCCAAATATGGTTTCGACACTGAATGACTTATAATTGTTACTGAAATACTGCACTGAGGTAGTCCCCTTACATGGTTTCCACACTGACTGATATTTTAGGGTCACTGAAATACTGCAAGGTAATCTCCAAATATGGCTTCGACACTGAATGTCATATCAGTGTCAAAAGAGTTAAAAAGTACATAATGATGGAGAGTAACAATTCAGGGCTTAAAACTTCTGTTTGTTTTCTGGTATCCAAGTGGATACCATCAGCATTCGATTAGGTGTCCCTTCTTAAAACGTAGTATCCCAGACCTGGATACTAAATGTAGCGATACGAATGGAAACAACAACAACTTTATTCTGTGTCAAGATGAACATATTACAGAGGGTTTATACTATAGAATGGGTAATTGCCGGAGGGAACCACCAGCTACTTAGACAGCTAGTAGCAAATTAAAGCTAATCGAGCTAAGAAGCCCTTCTGAAATTATGCTTTTTCAAATATTCTGCCAAAATCCTTAGCCATTCAAGTTTAAAAACATGCCGAGCTCCTACATGACTGTTTCCTCTTTTAATTTTTGAATTGTGTAGGATCCATTTGGAATATTACGATTGTCCAAAATTTAAACTTGATATCCCGTGGATGTTGGGATACCGCAAGATTCAAGCTATGAAAGGCCGTGGTAAATGAAATTAAGAGGCCTGCATCCTCAATTCCTCAATGTTTTGAGCAAGCGAGTGACGACCGCAATAAACCTTTTGAGAGTTATGCTGTCGTCGCAAGGAACTGTGGGATACACATTTTGTCTAGACGACCACAAGTAATCCAGTAAAAATATATTTTACCTGTGCATTTCCAGTTCATCTTGCAACACTTTCCACTACGTCGCTGGACAAGCAACTTCGGCTTAAGACAATCCCGGGGCCTGGGTAGAATTCCTGGACATTTGGTAACCGTGGCAACACCATTTTTACACGTGACCACCGCACCACATAATTTTCCACTCCATTTTTCGTTATGATTCAGGGTTCGGTTGCCATAAATACATTTAATCTCTGCAATTAAGATTTTTTTAAACATTGTACTGATTCATACACAAGATTCAAGACAAATATTCTGTATATACATATATATATATATATATATATATATATATATATCCGTATCAAGGGTGAAAGTTTGACAAAGTCAATAGAATGATTGCCCAAAGCAATTAGCAATTATTAGTTTTTTTAAAAGTTCTTTTTTATAAATATGTTTTTACCTGGATGCTCTTCCATTTTTATACCTATCAAGGGTGTTAATCAGTAGTGTACATAGTTGTTTCGCTACGAAACAATTGAATGGGCTGCTGTTAAGCGGAAGTAAACATAATAACTGGGCAATTAGACACATTAACATGCGAACTAAAAAAGTTACAAATATATAAAAATGGCTAAAAAAAATCCAACTAAAGCCGCAAACTGCCCGAAATCTAAAATTGTCGGTTCTATTGAAAAATTTTATATCATCCCAAGGCATGGCCTGTTCATCATAAGGATTTGTGTTGTGTTGTTTTATTTCGATCAGTTTTTACTGCGTATGATCAATTTCTTTTTCGGTGCACAATGATTGATGCAGGTTTATTTTGCATATGTTAGGTACAATAGCTATATAAAGCCTTTCAAACATGTGATCCAGGCTTCTAATTCCGGCCATGTCAAAAAAAATATCAAATTCATAGACCTCTGGAATTTTTAATAAATTGCCCCTGAAAGATTTAAGTCTCTCAACAGTTAATACCAATGCACCCGGAGCTTACCATTGTTCACGATCTGAGATCTTTTGAAACTTCGTTTGAAATAAGCAAGGCGCGAGACCACATAATCAGGATGTGGTACTGGGACGGGCTTGCACAGCTCCATTGTGTAACACGCTACACCAAAGCAGCGGTCTTCCAATAACAAGGCAACGTCACAAGTTGGTCTTTTGCAGCAACGCCTGATGCAGTGCGACATATCAGAAACCTGTTGTAGCACGTTAGGATAAAGTAACTTTGGAACACATATTCTTAAGTAAATTTTAAGATAAAGCATGTGTTAATTATAATGTACTGAGGTACTATATGAAAAAGGAGAAGGAGAGCGAGGGGAGAGTGAGAATGAAAGAATAAGGGGGAGAGCAGATGGAGAATGTTTCTATTGGTTACTTTCTTTTCTCTCTGTCTATGTAAACTCACTGCTTTTGCTTTCTTTTTTCTCTGCCTATGTAAACTCACCGCTTTTGCTTTCTTTTTTCTGCCTTTTATACGGTGTATAATTAACTTCGCCGCGGAGGTTATGTTATGTTATGTTATGTTATGTTATGTTATGTTATGTTATGTTATGTTATGCTATGTTATGTTATGTTATAATTATGTTATGTTATGTTATGTTATGTTATGTTATGTTATGTTATGTTATGTTATGTTATGTTATGTTATGTTATGT
>JAOBRB020170653.1:0-12662 GCA_027575285.2 Zoanthus pulchellus
AGATAATAGGACTCGAGGTCCCTTACAAGGATCTTACTCCTGGGCCTACGGTTTAACGTCCTTATCCGAGAAGACGCCAATTAATGTCTAACCATTGCAGATGTTGGAGCAAAGGCAGCACTTAGAAATTATCAATTATTTTAAGACCCTAAGTGTTGGTCCGGCCGGGAATCAAACCCGAGACCTCCCGCACAATAGAATGGCGCCTTACCAACTAGGCTAACCAGGCGGCGGTCAAATCAATTTGTATCAGATTTTCAGTTTAAATTGACCAAATTTTGCAATAAAAGTCTGTCAAGTTCTCATGGAGAATCTTATGGAGGCGACGTTTCTCCAGTAAACTTAATTTGTTGAGTATCGCGGTAAAAGTCTCTTTCCCCGCAACCTGGTTCAATCATAAACACAAGAAAACCCGTGTGTGAGTATGCGTGAAATAAACACAAAAACAAACACCAAAACAAGAAATATTTTTTTCTTTTCTTTTGCAACTATGTTCCTGCTTACTTCTTTTATTTCATCAGTGAAACAAGACGGCAAAACAGAGCACACCGGCAACACACATTCTAACTTGTGCCAACGCGTATTTTTCATATTTTTTTGCAGCCTGGCCCTGAATAGCAGAAGCACTGATAAAAAAATCCAGAAAACATGCTTTTTTCAGCTGGAGCTTTACAAAGAAAAATTATTCTCTCTAAATCAACTGTGAACGAAAAGCGATGACTCTATAAAACTATATCTACAAGCTGTAGTTTGGAGTTTTGAAACAATCTCGTTCCCAGAGCCATGGCGCTGACCACAGGGATGTTGGCTCTGGGAACGGGAACTGTGTTGCAGCACCAGATTTCCCGCGAATAATGGTTGGGCATATCCTGGGACTGGGACCAAGATTAATTTTAAAAATGGCCGGCAAAGGAGTTTCTTTCATAAAACAACAAACTCCGTCCTTCATAGCACAATTTAAAGAAAAAGTTGGATATGTTGAGGGTCCAGATATTGATACCAAGTCAGAAAAAGCCAAGCCGGAAGGTGTAGACGATGTAGATCGCCAAGATGAGAAGCCAGTAGTTGTTCTTGCGGATGGTGTTGACCAGACTGAGGCAGACGCTTTTCTTGCCAAAGTGGAACAGGAAAAATTAGCAAAGCAGAAAGGTGAAAGATAGTTAAGATACATTTTAATATACCTACGACAGGTATATATATTTATGCCCATCTGTTTTTAGAGAACGACGAATTAATATGCAGAATAATAAATCACTCTATCATTTCTAGATCTAGATCTGACCTGGTCGTGTAAGGTATTCTATATACTTGTGCCACAAATGCTCGTCCGCCGGCCCTACCGCGTGTCCTTCATTTCAAACTCTAATTCTTTTCTCAAATCATATAATCATTCTTTATAAACCATGCCCATACCATCGTACTCCATTCCCGTTTGTCATCTGAACCACTGTTTCCTTCAATCCCAGCACCTCCTTTGCATAAATTATTTCAATAAATTCAATCTACACTCTTGTTATCTGAACCACTGTTTCCTTCAATCCCAGCATCTCCATTTGGTCTTCTGTCCTGTTTTTCTCCATCAGTTTTACACCACTCATTGCTCTCACCAATTACTATTAATGAATTTAATTTAATCAATTAATTATTTTTTTTTGCACTTTAACTTGCCTCTGTTTTCTTCATAATCAATTTTATAAAATATTTTCAATCCATTAATATTAACTAAATTATGTTGATTGTTGTAGAGAGAGATCAAGAAGAAGAACTCCAACCAACTAAACGTGGGAAGATTTTGTTCAAAAAACCAGAAAAGAGGAAAACGGACCAGGAAAAATATAATAATGAGGACAGATATAAATTAAACAAAAAAGCAAAGAAAACAAGCTCAATGAAACAAGTAAAAGACAGAAAGTTACTTTCCTTTGATGATGAAGATGATGGTTAACTAGTTTCTGTCTCATGTAAGAATAATAGAAATTGTGGGTTAATTACCTCGGTGGAAGAACCTGTTAAGTTTTGTGTTTGTTCTGTCTTTGTTTTTTTTTTCTATTGTTTTGACTTCATTGTTTTCTTTCTTCTGTCTTTGTTGTGTTTCTTCTTTTGTTTTGACTTCATTGTTTTCTTTGTTTTACATCACTTGTGAACTTCACAGGGCCTCTACAGAGATCTTCCCTTCTTTCTTGTTGCCAGAGCTTCTATGTGCGTGATATATACTGTACATATAATAAATTGCATTTACTTAGTACTTAGTACTTAATCCTCTTCACTCCTACAGGAGCATAGAGCCTCCACCAGTTTTTGCCATTGGACTTGGTTCTTTAATGCCCATTTAATTTGGTCCTACGACATCCCAATCTCCTAATGTTCCTCAGTAACAGCCCTTATCCATGACTTCTTGGGCTGACCCCTTTTCCTTTTACCTTGAGGATTCCTCTCCAAGGTTTGCTGTGTGGTGTTATTTGCAGGTTTTCTTAGAGTGTGCTCAATCCATTTCCATTTCCTTCGTCAAGTGATGACTTCTACCCTTTCTTGTTCTGTTCGCTGCCACAGATTTTATATTGGCTATCCTCTCTGGCCAGAAGATACCTAGAATGTAGCAGAGTCTAAATTGCATTAAGCAAGTAAATTAGAAGTAATTTAGTAAAGAAATAACAGAGACTTCATACTCTAGTAAAAAAGAATCTCAGTCCATTTTATTGCTAAAATAACTATTTTATAAATTTTGAAAAGTATTTTCCAAGAAAGCAAGTGATTTTTGGCAGGTTGATGAGTGATTTATTTGCTCTTCTCAGAAAAATCTTGTGCTAGCATAGCTCATCTCAAATGGCAAGGTCTACATAAATGACTTTTTTGCTTACTGCTCTACCCTTTGGTACCTAAATCTCCCACTCTATAAGTTAGTTCATTAATATTGGATACAATAGAAAATAAAACAGACTTCCTCCTTGTCTTTTTGTCATAAATATGATTTTAACTCCCACTAGTTCAGATGAAACACACTATAAACATTCTGTTACCTTTCAATCTGCACAATGACATTAACAATGGTCCTACTGGAGCAACTTAGCCAATAAACAGTGATAATACATACGATTTTCTTGCAATATCATCAAATTGTGGTAAAATCAGAACTTGCAATGAACATTAGCAGAGATGTACATCAAGCGTCATTGCGTCCTGAGACGCACTTGTCATTCTGTTGGATGCAAAGAATATTGAGTGAAGGGTTCAAGTGGATGCAAAAAAATTTGAATCTTTGTACAAATTACAAATTCAAGGAAAAGACAGGCTCACATGATACAGTATGCAAATTTGTGTTTCTTGAAAACAATTTTTATCAGCTTGCTGACTCTTCACAGTCCTTTTTTCTGTAACTTTTCAGACTATAGCCAAAAAGCCATGCACACCTCATCAAATATTAATTATTCTAGTTGAACATTAATTAATTAATGAGCTGGACCGTAACTCCCAGAAGTTTCAAGAAGGGGTTCAGAGGCGGCAGGTCTAAATTGCAGACTAGAAAATACAGACTGGGAAAATGCAGAATGACTAAAAATGCAGACCGGTAAAATGCAGACTGGCATTAAAAATGTTTTTATGGGATGCTACATTAATTTTTCATCTGGTGATGTGTTTTGCCTCAATGGTTTTTTCTTGTGATATGCTTATACATATTGAGTCGTTTAGTAGCACAAGCGTGCAATAAAATCTCAAAATCAAGCTAGTCTGCATTTTAGACTTTAGGCCACCCTGGGGCTAAAATGCAGACTGGCCGTAAAAATGTTGCTTATGATGTTGGTTATGTGTGTGAATAAAAATATATGAATTTTTTAGTCATTCTGCATTTTCCCAGTCTGCATTTTCCAGTCTTCATTTTAGACCTGCCGGGTTCAGAGGACCCCTAAATTTGAAAACCTGATACATCTCTGCATTGGTATAATTTAGATTAGTTTATTGATCGGTTGTTTACAATGGTTCTTCACTTGTCTTGTATTTGTTCATGCATGGTTACTATAATTTGTATTTTTGTGTAAAATGTCAAGACCTGTTCTGCAAGCCATCAAATGTAAATAGCTAAAAGTGAATTGAATACATAATCCAAAAATGTTCAGAACAAATAGTGGAGCTGCAGCAAGTCAAAAATGAATAAAGATTAGAACTTCTGCTGAGACATCAAATGAACATAAAAAAATAATTAAAAAACCAGCAAGTAATGAAAGTTTTCAAATACATTCCAAGGCTGCTGTATTCCTGGAAGTCTCTTGTTTTTTGGTGCAATCTCTTGAGTTTTATCAAAATCTCCCTGTTTTTAGAGCAATTTAATGTCAGATTATAGAAAAACATGTTGGCTTTGAATAGCAATACATGTGGAAATGGGTTCATAAGTTTTAGTTGTGTTTCAAAATCAAAGTTGTTTTTCGATTGTGGTTCATGGTGGTTAGTGGTTTCCACATTTCTCTTCCCCAGTATTTTTTTGTAAAGGTCTTTATTCCAGTCTGTCCAAACTGCAGAAAATTAGCTATTTCAGAAGGGGTTGTCTAGGTGACAGCTTCTGTAGTCAAACTACAGTAGTTGGAATGTCTGTTTTCATTTATATTATCTACCCTTGGACCAAATTATAAGTCAAAACTTATTCAATATTTTTATATCAATTGGGATGGTTTGCTTTTAACAAAACTATTTCTGTATTTAAGAATATTTTACTTTCATCCAATGCTGTGAGAATAAGCAAATGCACTAAATATTCATGTAAAGAAATTCAAATAAAAAATTATCCACATTTTGCTCGGAATCGACAAAGTTGCTCGAGGTAAATGATTTTATTTTTCATTAAGTAGATTGCATATTTAGATTTAAAATAAAAGATTTAAGGCCACTCTCTACCCTAAGACCATTTTTTGCTACTTTTAGTTATAATTTTGATGATATCTCTGTTATTATTTAGAAAATCGAAAAAAACAATGTAATCACTTTATACATTGAGTAAAAAGGAAGCCTTGTAAATATTTTCATATTGTTCGGATGATGTTTGTGGGAGGAGATAGGTTTTTTAAATGTAATTTTTTAAGGAAAATTTGAATTTGGGTGAAGTTTAGTGAAGTTTAAAAATTAATTTTGGAGTTAATATTTGATAGAAAATTGCCAAACCATTGTCCTCTAACCAAGTTGGACTTTTGCATGGTCTGGAGGGACGGTGTGGCTGTCATCCCCAAAATTCTTCACACTCAAATACTTCTCTCAACTTATTCACTCTCCACTTAAATTTAGGGTAGAGAGTGGCCTTAAAAGAAATAAAAAATTTAAATGATGCTAATTAGTCTATTTTACAGTTCATAAAAGGTAACCAAGTTTTTACGTGAACTGAGGCTTAGGGTGACCTTGCACACTTAGAGAAGAGGAAATTCTTTCTTATGATAATTATTTCCACCTCTTTAATTGTGTCAGGTTAAGGTTAGCGTCAGTTTCATGTAGAAGCTTGGTTACCTTTCAGGAACTGTAATATACGGGTGCTCACTTGTTGGCAATAAATAATTTATGCATTAAAAGGAAACGTCATAAACTGCGCATGCGCGAAGTGTGACATGTCCAAGATGGCGGCGATTTGTAAGAAAATTTTGAGTGTTCCTTTTAAGAGTTTTGGAAGATAATTTTGCCGAACTAATTTTTATTTACGTATTGGAATATGCCAAACGCTGTGGAGGTGAGATAGGTCTTTACCGCGTGGCTTTCACTTGAAATATGCGTTAAAAGTAGGTTTTAAATATGATTTTCCAAGTTGTTGTTGTCATTTATTAACTTTTGAGATAAATTTTTTGGGTCGAAGGGCTTGATATTTGGGGACTTTTCAACCGATGAATGGCAGAAGTACTTCAGGGAGACGGCCCATGGTATAGGGATCCGACCCCCACCAGTCGAGGTAATTTTAGAAAAGTTTATTTTCGTACGATGTCACGCACTTTACATGAATTGCAACCTTATTTAAATAAGTGTTCTATTGAATTTTATGTTTTCAGTTTCATTTTGATCTTGATTGGTCGGAGTCAGAGGAGCAGATCTCTGAATCAGGAAAATCAGGTGTGAATCTGTTTAGAATGTGACCAAATGAAGCTTTCGTTAGTTTGAATTTGAATGAGAAATTTATTATTTTACCGGAAGCTAACTAGTTATTTTACAACATAGTTCCTGTGAAATCGGATAAGATATATTATGTGTAGCAAAAGCTTATTAATTGAGTATACTACAGCCGAAACATATAGTAGTGATTGGATGATGGAAATTAACTGTTGATTGGCAATGTCCATGGATAGATGTTCTGTTTCTCTGTGAGTGGTGGGTGTCTGAAGGGTGTGGTATTTAACTAAATTCAACTGTGCTTTTAACACGTTCTGGAAATTTGGATAATGAATCCAAAAGAGTAATGGAGATTTAAGTTGTTGTATTTTCAATGTTCCAACAGTTTTTAAAACAGTGTTTATGGTGGCTTGATTCCTGAACAGTGTCTTAAGAATGCATGACTACAGTATTTTACTGTTTTATAAAATATATAATTTATTTGGATGTGGCTTTGTATATGAATTGCCCAGTTTACAGTACTGTCTGATTTATATATATATATATATATAGCTATCAGGGTTTTAGTATTTTTTCTGTCTGTGAGATAAATACTTTTTTCTAAATCATGACTGGCTGCTGGCCACATAGCCTCTTTCATATAGAATATTATGTATTGTGATATACAGTAAATTTGCTAAAAAAAATCTGGTCTATGAAACCTGCCAAGGACTTTTTCAAATTTCTCATCAATTTTTTGATTATGCATGGTAAAATGTTTTAAGTGTAAGTATCACGAACAGACCTAGCTGTCAAGTTTTGAAACATTTTATGCGGGAAGGTATTACAGTAATTAATGGTTGACACCACCCAGGGGGTGTTTTGAAGTATGAGGTCCCCAGAAAGTTGTCTTTCTAAGAATTTGCTTTTGCTTTTGTCTAAACACAAACCTGACGTTTTTTAAAATATGAAATCTTCGCCAGCTCGTTCACGTCATATTGTAAATATTTATCATATTTTGTATATATACTAGTACACCTATTACTTTTCATTAAACTGATGATGGCATAAGCATGCCGAAACATGTCTTTCAAAATTGTTGTCCGATTTTTTCAATATTTATCGTTATTACGATAATAATACGACCACATGCAAATTTATTTATTTAATGTGTTTTTGTTCTTTTTGTTCAGTCTGTGCATTTTTCCCATAAAATACGCTGGCACAGAACCATTTGGCTGTAATAATAAAAGTAACGATATATCATTATATGATAGTAACAATGATAACTGACAATATTTTAATAAATAAATTAAAATGCTTGTATTTGTGGGGGTAGTTTGCCACAAGTTTTTTCAACTTGGTTTAATTCACTGAAAATATTTTAATTATTGCTTTTCAAAGTACCTCAAAATTATTTCATCTTGATTTGTGACTATGCGTATTGTTAACACTTTCAACCCCATTTGGTTATCAGCACACAACTTCTCCTTACATGATATGTACAAAATAGAACATTTGGTAAAGAGAAAATAAAAATTGGTCAAACAAATAAAATTACTGAAGATTAAAAGTAAAATTCTCTTAAACTTGTTCAATGAAAAGCATTAGCATAGGTTTGGGAAATTTAATATTATATCCAACTGGGACTGAAAGGGTTCGAGTTTTGCATGATTCTTGTTTTGAGACCAAAATCAATAGCTCAAATTTCAATTCTCTTTAGTAAAAACTTTTGAAATTTGCCAACCAGGTGCATTGTAAAAGGAGAAAAAAAAATATCGTGTCTTCAAAACAATCCTTTGACAGGAAGCATCATTTATAGTAGTCAATAAAACAAACCTGAACTTTGACTTTATAACTTTGGTTTGAATTTTAGGAGTTTTGTGTAGCAGCTCTATAACTGAGAGCCCAGGTTGCTCTGGTCCTGCAATTCCTGATGATTCTGGAGTGGAGGTTGGCCAGGAAAGTGAACAAGAAGCTTTATCACAAAAAAGTGGCTGTGAAAACCCTGAATCGTGCAATCAGGAGCATGATGCAATTGCCAATGGTCTTTACTTTTTCACAAGTGGAAAACTTCTTCCTAAAGGGAACAATGATGCAAGGTCAATTGAAAACCTATTAATCTATTTACTAATAAAATTGAATTGGTTATTGGTTCGAGCAATGTGTGTTGTAAAATTGATGGAGAAAAAGAGAACAGATGACCTAATGTTGGGATATGAAATGGCAACTTCATTTATAAGCAAATGGAGTGAGATTGTATGCACATCTGTTGAAGAGGATTGATGGAATTGCTTTAAGAAAAGCATTAAAGTTTGGAGTGAAAGGCAAGAGGAAGTTAGGATGACCAAAGTTAATTCAGGGAACCTGAGCCTGTTTGCTAGCTATGCCATGCTGATGAGTCCTAAAAATGTCGATAGAAATGTTCAGCTTTCCATGGCTGCAAGCAATCGGGCTCACTATTGTGTATGGTAGATTTAGGGGTATTTAAAGCCCACTACCAACATAGTCATAGTGTCCTATATATGAAGGTTTGATCAATATATATGGAGCTTGTGTGAGATCTGCTTTACTGCATGTACTGTTAGTAGCATGGTCATTGTCAAGCAGGCTGATGGATATGTTAATATGCAGATCTGATGCTGAGATCCATGGCAGCTAGGAGTTAAGGCTGCATGATGTTAAGTCTGAGGATGTGGGGTGACAGAAGGTCTACGTCCAGTGAAATGGTAGGATTGTGTGGACTTGAAGACCTTTATGTTAGGTTGAGGCAAAGAAGACCAAGATGAGGTGTTTGGACATGTGAAAACAGCAGGGAGGTGTTAGTTGGATGAGGTGGGGAAGGAGAGAGTTGGGGTGGTAACAGCCTGCATGGGGGAAGGCCAAGGAGTGTTTGATGGAGGATATAAACTTATTGAGAGTAGAGTAGCAGTAAGTGTGCACAGTATCGATGGATATGGAAAGCAATTGTTGCCTGTACATGTCCAACCCCATTCTAGATGAGAAAATAATTTTTATGGCATGAAAATTAAATGAAAGTAATAATGATGATATTGTATATGGGATTGTATAAAATTGCTTAATATTACATTATATTTTATAATATAACACTGTATACTTTCTTTACCAAAACAGTCCAGTTGTAAGTGGCTTATCTGTGAGCCATATGACAAAGCAACCTGAAGCAGAAGGAGAAAAGAGTCGCCGGCGTCGAAGGAAAAGAAGGCCAAGGCATAGGTCTGGCTCAATATCAAGCTCAACCAGTGAGAGTGATGAGAGAGTTAGCAACAGAGTAAAAGGTCAAATTACACATTCAACTGCTGAAGTCACAAAAAGTCAGGAGATGAACAGCACTTTAATACCATTGGAGCTAGGTAAAGACATGTTATGACTGGAGAGGTTGAGAAACTCAGTATGCCAGCTTTAGAAATACAGTATCTCACTGTTAATGAAAATGCATTGGCATTTTGGCACATGATTTAATCAATTCTAGTTCTTATGGTACGACTAGTGAGTTTCAATTACTTTAATGAATGCATGGTCACTTACCCACAAAACATCAGTGTTTATACATTTTGTTAACATAATCTAAGTTTTAAATCTAGTGTCTGTAATTTCACTTTGTCTTTTCCAGTTAAAGAAAAGTGAAGAGCTTAAATTTTATGTTGTAGCAGCCTTAGTGCAAATTATTCTTTAATGAATTATTTTGTTCTTATTAATTTAGGGTATAATAATTTTATTTATTTAATTATAACTTACAAGTTTTAAGATTAAAGTACCTGTACTTATAAAAAGGGTCCCCTATACTTTTTTCGTGATGCGTGAATGGGCATTTTTTGCTTTGTGTGAATGACGATTTATTATCTAGTACGTGATTTGTGAAGCTATACTTTTTTGCCCTCATGAAACTGGTTTTTCATTTTTTCGTGATCCGTGGAAAATGCACTTACTTTTGTGTGAATTGTGAACTAATAGAGCTTGCTTTTTTCTGTGAATATGAAGTGTTTTTCAAATTTTTTGTGACGCGTGAAATGGCCAAAAAAATTTTCTTTTTGCATGAAACAGTTTTCGGAAGAGGTATAAGGGACCCTCTATAAATGTATTACTCTTCACTTAAAGTCCTTTTGTCTAAAATGAAAATGATAATTTGTTAATATTAAGTTATTATCAATGATATTTTATGTAATAACTATGTGAGGACATTTAAAATGTTTTTGTTTATACCTTAGTTTTGTATTTTAACCCTTTCACTCTCAATCAGTTATCAACACTCAATTTCTCCTTACATAACAAATACAAAATAAGACATTTGGTAATGAGAATATGTGTTAACCCTTTCACTCCCAATCACTTATCAACACTCAACTTCTCCTTACATAACACATACTAAATAAGACATTTGGTTCTGAGAAAATGAGAATTGATCAAACAAAGCAAACTACCAGTTGATGATTAAAAGTGAAATTCTCTCTAAGTTGTTCAATGAAAAGTATGAGCACAAGTTAGGAGAACTTAATAATTCAACTCGGACTGAAAGGGTTAATAACCGTACAGATGATTAAAAGTGAGATTCTCTCAAACTTGTTCAATGAAAAGTATGAGCACAAGTTAGGAGAACTTAATAATTCAACTGGGACTGAAAGGGTTAAGAAAAACCTTTGGAACATAATTCAACATGAACATGGTCTTAATATTATTCTCAGTCTTTACGTGTTTTCAATGTAGGAGAAAACAAAGTGGCAGTTAAAGACAAATCTTCAGATTGCCCAGCTGAAAGTGACAACAGAAATTTAGAAATGATAGCAAACAAAGCTAATGAAAGTTTATCTGAAAAAACGTATGCCCAAGAAGAACAAGGAGTTAGTTTCAAAGCTAATGATGAGTCATCTGAAGCTGCTGGTCAAACTGAGAAAGAAAATGGTGATACATTTGAGGTCCCAAAGCAAAAACCTGTGGCACATACCAGCTGGGCATCACTATTCAAGGGAACTATGGCATCCAATACAGCTGTTACATATAAAATTCCAGCACCACAACCAAAGTTAGAAAAAACTGATGTTGCCAAGAAACCTTTTCAAGAAGTGGTAGAGCCTGCAGTGCCAGTTAAAGATGATAAACATGCTAGAGCGCTTGCAGGTAAGTGATTTCAATTAAAGGTAATTGCATGATGGGTCAACAATAATGCCTTGTTTGCTGGTCAGGAGTGTTTTTTTAATTATAAAATGGACATGTTTTGTGTTTTATTATGTAGCACAAAATTATCAGTTTGCAAAACGTACTTTTGTTGATTTAATTTTTAGTTTCATTTTTATATATATTTTAACTATGAATTTCACCAAATGTGGATTTTTTTGTTTGATTTTTTGGACTTGTTATGCCTCTTTTAATTTGGACAAGATACCTTAAAACTATTATTTGCTATTTTTCAAGAGTGTGTGTGTTTTGTAAGAGTTTTGCCTTTTTGCAACAAGCTTTTGATCCCTGGCTTTGCCTAGGCAAATTCTTTCCTGCCTATCTCAAATTAACTTTCCATCCTTCAAGAATTGGAAAAAGAGCTGTCCCAGCATATATGCTAACCACACCTGCTGAATTGGAGATAAGCACTGACTCAAATGAGCCATTGGGCTCAGAAATACTGTACTTAAAGCTTTAGCTAGACATTTTATAAAGTTATCATGATTATAACTAACAACCAAGGATGAAAGCAGAGCTTTGTTGAAAAATTAAGACTTATTACTTGATATATTTGAAACCAAGACGTGTCACTCTCCTTGGTTAAAAGTATGTAATCAGATCATATCATTTTATTCGTTCTAAGCTTTAAAATTTATTTTGTTCAATGTCATATGATTCATGCTTTTTATTTTGATTTGATTTTTTAGTTTAATTAATATAGATCTATAGTGGTGCAATATATATTTAGTTTAATGCATAATTTTATCTACATAAAATACTTTTTCTAGAATCCTTGCAGAAAATAAAGGTGAATTATGAACCCCAGGCAACATCCTTGAGGGGACTGGTAAATAGAGGAAATTGGTGCTATATAAATGCTGTATCCTTTACAATCTTATAATATTCATCTTGAATGTTTTAATATGTTGTTTACTAATATGGTTGATAATGAGATTGTAAGGTTAGTACAGTACTTGTTTGTTTAGGTCTATTTAAATTCTGAAATATGACAAAGAAATTGTCCATTATCAAGCAGAAAATTGAGACATTTTTAAAAGCATGTTGTAGAAATGATCATTATCTTATCTCTCATCCTTGAATTTCATAAATTGCATATAATTTATATTGCTCATTTTGAGTGGACATGGTTGGTGCAGTTGGTAAGATCTCTGCTTTCCAACAACAAAAGCTCCAGTTCCATCCGTGAAGTTTGCTGAAATTCAAATATTTGAATGTGTAACCCACTTTTCTGTCTAACCCAAGTTTTCCATTCTTCAGAGATAGGTAAATGAGCAGGCGCAGATTTAGGGGTGGGCCGGATGGGCCGCGGCCCTCCCTTTAGGTGGGATAGCCAATGTTATTTTTTTAAATATTTTTAAATTCTGTGAAAGTTTGATGTAACTGCGATCCAGAAAGGTACAACATGTTTAAAATAC